>JAUBOD010001019.1:1056011-1077419 GCA_032353885.1 Nothura maculosa
AGCTTGGCCCCCTCTTCCCTACAGTCCCCCTTCATGTATTTATACATGTTAATAAGGTCCCCTCTTAGTCTTCTCTAGCAGCATCCTGTCTACACAGGTCAGGTGTTCCCAGTGCTATGTCATGTTGGTTCATCAGATTATTTTGGAAGAAAACACAGAGAAGAGAAAACTGTAGAATATTGCAGACGATTAAGAAAACAGATTCTCAATATGTTTTATCCTATCCTGTTTTTGAAAATGTCATCTCAACAAAGGATATAAAGGGTATATTCTCAAGAAGTCAAAAATAACTAACTTTATATTTTATACCTAAGATGAGGAGGGAATGCATGTCAGTCCTACCATTTTGGCCTGCCCTAAGGTGTATCAATGCTTACGGAGGAACAGACCTGACTTTAACTCTCTGCGATGCCAGCTACCCTACAAGTGCTGAAGGCCTGTGTAAGTACTGGAGCAAAAGAGTAAGAGAAGCAGTTTTGAATTAAGGCTGTAAGGGGATTTGGGCTGAATATTTAAGATGAAGTCAAGTATTTGTACAGGAAGCTGGCCATTTACCTTCCTATGTTTATCCCTCATTACTGCCTGCTTGTATGCAGCAGACATTGAGTTGGCAAGATTTAGTTTTTCAGAAATTTTAAGTGGACTCACTTTGGCACTAAAATACCATGTTGCTTCATTTTGTATGCTTGAGTTGTACAATTCTTGGCGGTAAAAATTGCACTTCGGGGTTTTTGCATTCATTCCACTTAAGATGTAGAAACTGTAAGTGGTTATGTCTCTCCTGGCAGAGAGACATAAGCTGGGTTCCTGATTTCCCCTTTCTCATATACCAATACAAGGTCTCTACAAACCTCCAGTTAATAGGAATCCCTTGATGTGAAAGTGGAGAAAGAAGGGATCAAGTTGCAAATGTTTTTGCATGTATAACTAAAATTCATCAGACTCAGGTCCAATAAAGTACAATTATGTATATGCTTTGCACCATTTGTCTCTTGGTTAATATTTTGATGTTAAAATGTTATATTACCTACAGATGTTTTCTTTTTGCTTATTCTGCAGATTATATTTTTTAAAGTGATTTCACATAATTTTACAAATATCTAGTAATCATTATAATACTGGCATTTTTTAAATGTTGCAAAAATGAATTGTCTCTTTTACCTTAAAAACTTACTGCACTGTAAAGCCTGTTCTTTCTTGTTGGTGTTTTTAATTGGCATATCATTCTTCACTTTAATGCAGTATGTATTTTCTTGTAGATTCATAACACACAAAAAGCACAACAAATTTCTTTGCTTACATTACAGTTTACAAAATTATTCCTACCACTAGAGGGTAAATATTTCAGTTTTGTGTTCAGAAAAATAAAATAATAATCAGCATATCTCATCCTAACACTGGAATTTGTCCTTTGTAATAGTCTAAAATTTTTTACTAATGCCAATACATAAATGCATGTTGCTAATTTATTAAGAGCTGTGGAAGCTGGACAGTTTAGGTGATGCTCTCTGTTAACAAGACTTACTGTATATTGGAATGATTAAGCTGTTGTTAAAAACACATTGCTCTCTATCAAGCCTTTCAGGTTGACTACATTTGGGATTCATTCCCAGCTCCAACTCAGGTTTTTTCATTTGAACATTAAAATGTGAGATAGAAAGCAAATAATTCACAGCTATCCTGGGGCTTGATTTACCTGCCTCTGACATCAGTGCCAGCATAACGCCACTGAAAATGATGATATTACCCTGGTGCTAGCCTCGTTTAATAGAGTAGCAAATTGGGCCTTAGGGGGCGCTTCTTGGTTGCCTCTAATTTTCTGATTAAAGCAGACTTATTGAAACTCATAAAACCCATGTTACATTGTTGCTCCATTGTGAGCTATCTACATCAGAAACTTCACTTTTTTCTAGGGCTTAAGGAAATTCCCAGCTGGCCTCAGCTCAGTTAAGGTGCACTTAATCAAAGCCTTCAGCAAGACTTTTTTTTTTTAATTTGCATATTTAACCATTGTCCAGAGTCTTGTAATTGCAGAGCTTCAGAATATTCCACAGATTTCTGCTTATCAGACAGACATGAGACACTGCCTCCAACTTCACATTTCCCTTCCCCACCTCATCCATCCTCTCCCTGTCTCTCCCAAACCAAAAGAAAAAAAAAAAGGAGCAGATTACCACTCCAGAAATTTGGGAGGATTGTTGGGAGATTGACCCATTGGGAAGAAGAACTCCTCATTACTCATTGTCTAAAGCCTGTTGCTAAGTTGCTATGCCCTATATAAGCTGCAAGAAGTCATCAGGTGGTTAAATACATAGTAATGTTCCTGTAATCATTCCACTCGTATACATTGATCTCTAATACTTGCCTCCACATTAACAGTATTCCTGCTACTAACCAAGGAAATAGGTGTCAGAGGGAAGAAAAATCTCAAAATTTGGTGAGATAGATACACATATCTACATATACAGATATAGATTAGATAAAAAGATGTACGCCTACATCTGTATGTGTGTGTGTATGTTGGGATAGGGATTATATGAATGTGTGTGTGCATATGTACAGTATATATGCAAAGAAATGTCACCAAGTACAGATAAATAACTTTAAAATTATCCATGAGGCATCAGCAAGGATTTAACCATCAAACACTCATTTTCAGTGATATTCTTGGATATTTTTCCTACTCTATTCCTTCTTTTTTGTAGTTTTGAAAATCTTGGGAAATGAGCAGGTGTGCTCTTATGAGGATTTTATACACTGTGCTTTGGAATCATATTTATTATATCCAAAATTTTATTCTGTGGAAAGCCAACTGATCATTATAATATGGTTTTGGGCTCCAGTAACCTTCTGACAAGAAATCTGAACTCTAAGTAGAGCCAGAAATGACTTAATGAGGAGATATGTATACTTCATTCAGACAGGCCTTGGGAATAATTTTTGAAATGTGGATCACATGGCAATGTGTATAGTCTTCACAATTACAGTTCCTTGTGCTTGTTTGTCTGATCTTCTAATGTGTGTATTGAGTGGCTTCATGTCTCAGTAAATGGCAAGCATGTTGAGTAGCACCTGAGGCTTTTCTCAGCATTTTGCTCGATTCGTGTTTTCTAACAAAAACATTCTATATAAAGCCAATTATAATCCTAAGTACAGTTCTGGTTTAGGAATTTGGAAAGAATATGCAAATTATTCATTTAGGAGGAGTAGGAAATGAGATGCATTCAGCTACTACTACTAATTCACTTAATGCTACATTGCATTTAGCCACTTGCTAACGTATATAAACAATATTGAATTAAAAAAATCATAACCAATAGATTTGAGTTAGATCCACCTGCCAGGCAACAGATGGAACTTTATCTAATATCTAATACAAGCACTAAACTGTTGTTTCTGATGAGATTTTTATGTTAAGGACCTTGGCTCCTTCAAAGGGTTTAGATCAGTGCAGAGGAGTTAGTGTCAGGACATTGATGGTCACTCTATATTAATTCTTTGACTAAAAATAAGCTCTGAAAATAGGTAACAACATTTTCTAAACAACTTCCATTTCAGTTGCTGCATTATGATTAAATCACCTCTTGGGTAGGAGGCTGCTCTGTGTGACAGCACCAAACCATCCAAGCACAGCTACCCTATCATCACATTCTGGATTTCCACGTGGAATGATTTCCTTTAGAACTTGCTATCAAGCTCAGAAAGTATTTAAGTGACTTAGCACCTACGACCAATTTTGAAATCATAAGACAGCTTTCTGAATGCAAAGCTCATACTCTAGTAGCCTGGAGTTAAGTCTGTCTTCCCCATTTGAGCAGCTTCAAGTCTTGGTCATGCCTGAGTTCAGTCAATAAACATAATCTTCTTGGTTAATTCCCCTGCAGGGCTAGAATCACAAGGCTTATGCAGAAGACCAGTGGGCTCCAAAGGAATTAGGGCCTTCTTACAAATTGTGATATTTTAAAATACAACCAGAGAGGCACTTGGCTGTAGTTCTTTTGCATAAGCATAGATGGATGAAGCACTTTCTGGTACATGCAAGACTCAGTTCTAATTTCTTCATCGATATGAGGTATTTGAAATCCACACTGCTCATCTTCCTAGACAGTACTCTGACTTGGGAGCAGTGTCCTTCTATACATTGTGAATTAGCTATGATTTTAAGAAATCTTAAGAATCCCTAACATACTATGGACCTACTGTGTCCAAATCAGTAAAAGCTCTTATTTGGCACAGATATACAGATTAATATCAAATAGCTCTGCATAAACCCTTTCCACTTCTGAGGTGCAGGTTATATTTCTGTCTGTTTCTGGGTGTCTCTATAGCTCGGTTCTCTACTAGACAAACAAACTGAAGCTTTTCTCCTTTATCATGCCACTCTCACTGAGAGCTAGAAGGGTCTGGAGATGAAGGGGGACAGAGTAAGGGAACTGGAATTTGATCAACAAGCAAGCAGCTAGTGAAACCAAAACTCATCATAATATTTAAGTATAAAATACTGAATAAAATTCAAACATACTCACCTAATGTGAGTATGAACCATAGAGAGCACCCTGTATGAAGGAAAAGACCCTAAATTTCATGCCTGTTTAGAACTGACAATGTGCCCCTTGGAGCAGGAATTAGATATTCCCTGCAATAGAGGGCAGCAGCATTCATTCACAATCCAAAGAAAATAGTATGCAGTACATATCAGTGCAGTTAGACAATTCATGCAGAGTGAATGATACGAAGGAAAAAGTTTTTCCCTGCAACTGAACAGTATTTTTAATATCCTGATCACAGTATAGTAAGAATTCACAGAAAGAGATAGGTAATCAGGGCGTGTAATCCCAACATTAAAATCATCCTACATGTATTAAAACTAGTAACTTCTTAAGAAATCACCCTAAATTTATGAGTGAACAGAGGACTCATGCTTCACGCAATAGTACATGTAATTTAAAAATCTGCAGTGTTGAACTTGGGGCCATCCCCACCCCATCAGAAATAAAAGTCTCCTCCAAGCCAGTGGAAACTGGCAATCGTTACTGAGTAGCAACAGCTTATAGAAATATATCTTCATTTGTAATCATTTCAGTGTATGGATGATGACATCTGAAAACATCTGGATCTGATGATGTCCACGGGAGATTCCAAAATGGTAGTGTCTAAATGTGATGATACAATAAATACAAGATGTTTTATTTCAGATTGAAAGAGTAGAATAAAGACAAGGGCAGATTTAGATAAAGTGTTCAAACACGAGACTTCAGGTGGCAGAGTGTATGCCTCAACTCCTGAAAATACCTCAAGCAATAGCCACCTTTTGTGAGCTCCAAGTGAGCTCAAAGCAGCCCTGCAGCTGTTCTTCAGCCAAAATTCTTAACAGGCTTGTGCTCACCAAAATATGTGGCCGTAATTCAAAACATTTGCTCCTAAACATAATTAAGAGCCAGTCTCTGAGTCCAGAACAATAGTCTGCTCAAACACTAGCACATGGGAGCAAGAGGAGACTTTATGTCTTGGCTCATGCTCTTTTTTTTTTTTTTTTCCTTTTTCCAAGCAAAATATTAGCTTCCACTTGCCTCCTGACAGCACATCCATGGGCAGTTTTTCTGATTACCCTAGACTTTCCTCACCACAGAAATGGATCCACAGAATAACCCTAAATGTACCGTCACCCATGAGTGCTAAAGGATAATTAAGATCTTTAAATAAATTAAGGATCTCTGACTTGGAAATTGCTCACTTAGAGCTCTAAGGGCAAGATGCTCAAAAAAATGAGGCACTGTTATTTCTGGTTGGGTTCAGCTCCTTTCAGTGTGAAACAGGAGCAGAAGAAGTGGGCAGCGCACAAACACTGCTGTTGCTTAAACCTCCGATGAGGCAAGGACTATTTCAGCCCTCAGCCTGGCCAAGGGCAGCCTCAGAGACACTTCTGACAGCCAACAATACCTTTTGTGGAGCAGCCTTGGGTGATTTCTGTTTCCTGCCACATTCCTTATACCAGCACCAGACTGAATACAGCAGAGGGTCACAAAAGCAGTCCTAGGACATAGTTTTGCCCCATCAGGCAAATCTCCAAGCAGCCTGCAGTGGCTTTGCTCTGCTCCAGGAGCCTGGAAGGTGTCCCAGCAGCTGAAGCAAGCCTTGCCTTTCTTTGGGAAGAAAAGCCTCCCTAAGAGTGAGGTGTGTGGTTATCACACAATGACTGGAGTCCACACAAATTTGTGTGACTGGCTAGTTACAGACATTGTTACCTAGTCATACAACATGGGTGGAAGGTTTAAGCAAAGAAATGAAGCAAAGCAAAAATTACCACTCATAGAAACATAGAAACATGCAAATTACTGCGTCATAAGCAGAAAGAAGAGCCATTTTCTACTACAAAAAAAAAAAGGCAGAAAGAAGCTCTTCTTCCTAGACTTTTTTAAAGAGGACTTCCCCCACTTCAAGCTACTGACAAAGACATAAACTCAGAAAATACTTTCTGCTTTGCAAAATAAAGTCATGCTAAGGAGCCCAGGCACTGAACATAAAATGTATTTTGAAGATTTGAAATCAAAACCATGTGGGACCTTGTGGAAAAAAAACAGCAGACAGGGGTCAATGAAGAGGAAATCTCAGCAAGGTTCATGTTATAACATTTTTTTCCCTATTTATTCCTTACTAACAAAATTGTTTGCTTCCCCACAGAAAGGCCACCACTAGTCTCTGTAGATCAGGAATCCATACAAATTAGAGGGATAAGATGAAGATCTAAACAATCAGCAAAGGGGCCCCAAGAAATGCAATTGTACTTGGCTCAGGTGGAGGCACACTAGCAGAAGCAATGGGACTGTCTTCCTAGAGGTGATTTCCCAGCTTAGCTGAGGCTAAAATGCCTGAGTTTCAGCGGGAATTCTTGCTAAGCTGCTGGCAGTCTCGTTCTCTTGTACAATATCCCTGTAAGGAATGTGGAACCTTAAAAACCCTCCAAACTCAATAGTGAAAAGTGGATATGGTCAGGTCAACTGACCATACAACTGCCAAGTTATTTGACCTGATGCACATTCTCAGCAGGCAGGGAATAACCACCAGAACTCCTCAGCCTACTCCAACTGGGCATGTTATGGGACCTACAATTTGGAGGAATCAAAAAAATTCTTCTCACAGTTCAAAGCTCTCTCCCCTCACCATGGAGCACTGTTCCTGTTAGACTTCTCTAAATACTAGTCATTAAATCAGGATTGTTGAAAAGAAAAAAACATAACAGGCAAGCTAAGTTTCAGTGAGGTCTTTCTATCCCTTAATAAAAGCCTTGCTATTATTATATTAGAAGCCTCTGAGAATGTCCTTGTAAGAGATTCCCAATGAAATTAAATGTACACCTGCCTCAGCTATTCAAAAACAACTATATATACTCAGATTATGTCATCCTTTTGTGGATTGCCCAGAAGGAATTAGATCCATCCACTTACAAGTCCTTGGCTCATTTCTACTCAGGAAGCAAAAAATTACATCCAGGAGCGGCTTTAGGATCTCCAACTTGAACGATATAATTAGACACAACTGTAATTTTCTTAAAATTGTTTCTAGATTACCTGTCTGCTCTACAGTGTGTAATGGTACGAGCTTGCTGCTTACCTCCGCATACGACAGCTCAGCTTGCAAAAGGATAAGGTCCCAGCTGTAAATGTTAATCTCTGTGTGTTGCCACTGGCACCAGAGCTGCTTCTCCCCGTTTCCATTTGTCAGTTGAAGATAATCTGTACAAATGCAGTGGCAGAGAACAGCATTTCAAGGTCCATCATTTTCCTTGTTTCAGAACTTGAAACAATGAGTGTTAATTGCCTAAATGCTTACACATATTTGAGCTAAAGAAACTATATCCAAATACTTTTAAAGAACAAACAAAACCAATTTCTTAACATGCCTTAAAGAAATGTTTAGTTTTTCCTCTATCTTGAAGAACTTAATCTTAAATGTAATGTGTTTTCCCCAATTTCTGCCTTTATATATATATATTCCTAAACAGATGTTCAAGTTACAAAACTAGTGTGTGGCAGCCGTTTATTCTACAGCAATTTGTCTTTCTGCATTAACTGTGTGATATACTATGGAAGAAAGAGGCGCCTCCATTCCAGTTCCCTTATCTATGCCCTGTGGTAAATATTATCAGGAAACTGGTGACCCACTTCCTTCAGTTCCCCATGATAAATTTATTGGGTTTGCTTAAACAAACTAGTGTTTCATTCTTCTGCCACACTAACATATTTGTTGTAGAATCACTGCAGCTGTTGGTAAATTATGTATTTTACAAGGAGACTTATAATCAAATGTTTGGGGTGAGATTTGTCTCTGTGTCCCTGTCAGATTGAATTATCATCAGATTACTGTATAATAAATAACAAGGAAAGTTCAGAGGAGTGAATGAAGGATTTATGTGTGGGTATCAATTGCAAGCAAAAGAAAGAAAATAGTGAGAAGAAGAGTTTCACTAAAATACATCTGGGTTTGGCCACACTGAGGTTATACTTGTTCACATCAACATACAAAGAAATGGTCTTTTTTTCCTATTGTTATAGTCAAGACAAAACTTACATGTAAAAGCCACACTTGTTTCATTTGAGGTAGCTTGCTGTATGCTACTGAATCTTGCCTAAATTAGTATACTTAATACTGCTTAAATTCTTCAAGTGAATACATTGTATTATATATATTTCAAATGATCATTATTTCAATTGTTTACCTCTGTAGATGTCAAAATTTTAAGCAGTTCTGAATCCAAACTATATGTCTCAAGAGTTTTAGCATTCAGGCACACTGCCGTATTCAGTAATCTCCATGCCAGATAACCCTTTTCACTGCAGTCTGGCCAATCTCAAGTGCTTCTCACTCTTTTCTAGAAGAGGAACAAGAAATTCTATAGTCTGTGAAAACGTGAATTGTTTTTTCAAGTTGCCGCATCCAACCACTGTTCTTCTTTCAAGTCTGCCTTTTAGATGGGAGGGCAACACCAAACACCATCCAGACACTCCGATGAAATTATCAGCATCAAACTTTTAAATCACTCTATCTTCTCCATCATCCAAAATCAGGCCTCCAAAGTGTCGTGAGATGTATGGAGAAAACCTGTTGGACATCTTCAGTGAAGGGAAAACAGACACCCAACATCCTGCATGAGATATTAACTACAACCATCACATCTAGGAAACACAGGTCAAGCTAGGGCTTTATCACAGTCCTCTGAGAAGAGGAGGCAGCAGTTTTCCATGCTGGTCACTGTGTGCTGGAGGCTTTGCTTCCACCATGGGAGAGAATGGCAGTTCCTTGCTGGTGCCAGTGATCAGTGTGGGAGAAGGGATTTCTGCTTCTATGGTTTCGTCTCTCCTATCCCAGCATGATCTTCACACGCTTTTGCTGGAGGATGTGAAAGTCAGTAATTCTGCCCCTCCTTTCCCTTTTCCTCTCGGTGACTCCAGAGATTGCTTTTTCCTTGCTGCTTTTATCAGTTCCCAGGCTCCACCCTGCTGACATGGAGGAAGCACGCTTTCCTAATGCTTTGCGTAAAAACCCTTCTAATAGTAAAATTCCCTTGCAGTTCCCAAGGGTTCATGGACCGTGCCATCTCTCAGACTTAGTGACGAGGCCAGGGTCCATTCTGTTAACCGTTTGGTTAAGGGCAGTGGAGATAACCCTTTGCCACAATGCAGCTTATTTCACAGCCTGTACTCTCCCTCTTCTGGTTCTCTTTCCTAAGTGACATTTCCTATGTGGCCTATGTGACATTTCTTCAGTGAAAGTAGCCATATTTTTATCCTATTTGCTTTGCTGAACAATACAAAATATGTTAAAAAAAAAACACTTTCAATACCTGAAAAGTTTTTGCTGATGAATTCTTGACCTTGGAAGTGGATTATGTCAATGAAGGAATAGATGAAAACTAAAATAAAACAATAAATTTGGAAAAAGCAAATATGGAATTTGAATTAGCTGGCAGTAGAGTATATGTTATACATTTCTTACATACTCATAGGCTATTTTAATTCCAATTTTATGCACTAAGTCATGTACCCAGTCAACGTCCTTAAAATTCTGGGTAAGCTGCAGTTTCTGATTGCAAATGAAGCATTGTAAAGCATTTTGTAAATAATATACGCTGTAAATAATATATAATAATATATTAGATTATAATTTTATTAAATGTTTCGAAAGTTCTTGTCTTCCTCTCTCGGTATTTGTCATGGAATAGAGAACAGGGAAGATTAGTGAAAACAATACAGAAAACAAAAATTCACAAAACATCTCTCCTTTCAAAATAAAGTGGAGAGCTCTTTTCACACTCTTAAGTCAGAATTTAGGTATTACTCAGACAAATACAATCTTTCAAGGGTAAAAGAGAAATGGAGAAAATACCACCTTGCCTAGGAATAAGCTAAGTTGTACCCACAGACTTGGCCTTTCAAGGAATCTCTGACTGACTTCTTGTACCCTGGTTTTAGCGATAGCTGTGCTTGGAGATAGAGCTGTTGGTCTTTTCCTCACATGCAGTGCAGCAAGGCATCTCCTTGGGGATAGGGAAAAGGAAAGGAGAGACCGTTAACGGGGAAAGTGATATTCAGTGCACTCTTTCCTGTGCAAGGGAATGGGCTATTCTGCCCAGTGCTACTTTGGATCGTAGTTGTTCTGCCAGCATTTTAAGCCACGCAAAATGAACAACGGCTAAAACCTGTGAGGCTTTGATTTTTATTTTATTAGATGTGTGTTTTGTACACCTGCAGCATAATATAAATTTTTATTGAGAATGGAATGAGTCCATATGAATTCCCCTAAACAGAGTAGCATATAACAAATATAAGACTCTCCTGGGATTTTGCCAAAATAATTGGAAATCTCACTTTTTAACAATTTTAAGATCTAGTACCAGCTGGAAGCTACTGTTTGTAGAGGATTCAATTCAGTTGTGGTAACAAATAATTATATTTCTTTTAAGGCAATAACAAACAGTATTTTGAAGCTGAAAAAAGGCAAAACATCCCTGCATCAAAACAATTGTTACTACTAACTTGTTAATAGATCTCATTACTCATACATAAAGGTTTTTAAGCATACATCATGGGAATATTTAGCACATTTAGGAGTTTTTATTTTTTCACGTTAAATTTCATAAAGAATAATTACCATGTAAACATAGAAGAAGACATGCATGCTCTGTCAGGACTTTATATTTAAAATAAAGCTTTAACCTTTCTGTCTATGACATGGTAGAGACTAATATTCTGTGCAGAAGGAAACTTTCATACATAAAATATTGTCATAAGATCATCGGATACTCCATTCCAGCTTCAGAAATAAAAACCAAAGAAAACATGAAACTAAGAATTAAGACTCTGGGATACAGCATAGAATGTGATATCAGCATTTTTCAGAAAAAGTTCCTTACGCTTTTGCAGGTTGACTTCTCATCTCTGTTGCATGAGTCATTTGGTCCTAACCATCAGGGTCTGAGAATATCTGTGAAGAACTGTGGTATCAAGTGAAACTACTGTCTGGATGGCCAACACAAAACCCACAACAGACTCTTGTCTCATTTGTCTTTCAGCATTTTAGTCAGCACCTTCTGAAGTAGTGGAAAATTGAGAACAAAGGGCCATGAATCAGTCCCAAAAGCTGTCCTTCAGGGGGGCCTCAAAACGACTACAACAAAACAGATCAGTTCTGAGCTTAGTTACTGACAATTCCATATGAAAAAGCCACTGAGATCTTTTAAAGTCAGGGTAAAACCTTCTTAAGTCACTAAAAATAAAAAAAAAGACTCTGTGACTCTGCTTTTGCATTAATTGTATAGGTTAGTGAGGAAAGAGGTTTCTGATGCATTCAGGATATACGGCGAGTGTAAACAACAGGAGCATTAAAAGGTGGAAGAATAAAGAAATCATTTGCTTGTCTATAAAATAAGAGTATTATTTGCTTCAAGATCTTAACAGGGAAGGCTTGTAAAGGACAGGTGGGAGGGAAGTGAATTTCAGAAAGCAGTTTAGGGATGTAGTACAAAGAGTGAACAGAAGCATCTAAGTTCCAGAGGGCGATGATATTAAAAAAATATTACTGTAACTGATATTCTGAATGATGGGTTTGCAGGCAATCTCATGCTGGCTGTGAAAGTTTTCTGTGATCTTAGTTTGTTATCTTCTATGGAGTCTCTTATACACTACTTTAGGGCCATAACTAATCTTTTTCCTGAATGAAATTCTTGATGTTCAGTTAAACAGATGCCCTGGTAATTTGGAAACAATATCACTAACATCTTTGAACACTGAGACAAATATTTGATAACTACAACAAAGATTAGACACTTTCTAAGGCGATTTGTCTGTTGTAAGGAAGATTTTCGAGTTCTGAGATGTCATTTGCATCCTTGTCTCCCTAAGATTCTGCATCCTAACATCGAACCATTTAGCCTTTTTTTTTGTACCAAAGGGGATATACTTGCCAGGAAAAAGTTTTGATCAGGAAAGGAGATGATCTGGGGAAATACTTTTTAAAAAAAAATGTTATTGATGTTTCAATGAAACCAATTTTGATCCCTTTACAAAGATCATGTGTTGAAATATAGTGTACATATGATAATAAGACTTTTCCTTGTTTGTTTTTTTTTTCCCATTGCCTTGTCTGAGATTTGTCTTTTAATTTTCCTCGGGGAAATAGATTTTGCAGCTTAGGGCTTTTACAAAATTCTTGCATCCATGAACTCAAAATGTTTAGCCAAGCATCTACACAAAATTTTAAACTGAAAGCATGAAATGAAGCTAATGTTGCTATAATGTTTTACGAACTGAAAGAATCATACAATCATTTAAAAAGGTCTGGCACTTAGGATGGCAGTGAACATGAAAGAATTAAGGGGGGGTCTGGTGGTCAGTTAACACTCGGCAGAACTGTGTGCTCAAGAGTAGACACAGAAACAGTGGACAGAGCCTCACTTTGTATATATTGATATTTTGCCCTAAAGTAATTTTATCGTAGACAATAGTGTGATTTTAAAAGAAAGTGACATGAGCCAATGACCTCAGTGATCCCATTTTGGGGTGTAATGTTGTTGTACCTGGTGACTCTCCTCAAGAATGGTTAGCACACTTATTTCAGCATCACCAGGCTAACTCGTTTCCCACAGGTAATGATCTGAGTCACATCACAAAGAGTCAGGTACTGGTCCATCTATGCAAGTATAGCAAAACTTCCACCTAGAGTCCCAGATCTGGAGGAAAAAAAAGACACCCTTGTGGCATCCAAGGGGTTCAGCTAACAGCTATTTTGGTTTTTCTTTTACTTCTTGTTTTAGTTAGGAAACTGCAGAAGTGAATGTAAAGAACTAAACTTCTGAAACACAAAGGTAAAATTAAATCTGAATGTCCTTGATATATGTGCTTTGATGTGAGGTTTAGTTCAGATGGGAGATATAAGCACAGAAACCAGCAGTAGGATGGCTTATGTCTGTCAAGCCTCCTTCCATAGCTGAAAAGAATGATTTGAACAGTCTGTTGTTAAAATGTCTGAGGCAGATGTTACTTTTACCACCACAGTCAAAGCAAAGGGTCCTTACTGTTTGACTTTCAAAATCCCCTCTAAGTTCCTCACAGAGACTTAAAATGGTTTGTTTATTAAATCTGTAATTTTACAGAACTTGTGAGGTCCAGAATGAAATGCCTGATTCTCTGCAATCTCTAGTGGGACATATATTTCCTTAATCTCTTCAAGAACATATCTCCTTCAGTCTAACAACAAGTGCTATATTTATAATCTAAAAAGACAGCAAAGATTCCATTCCCTTTATCATTTCTGCTATATTCATCATAAGTAATTACTGATTTAACCATTTTATTCTTATGAATAAAGAGAATGAGTGGTGAAATTGAATTTCCTTTCACATCTCATTTTAAATGTCTGAACATATTCATACTTATTTGTTGCTTTATTTGTCTCAAATGGTTTCAAAGGCATTCTCAAACCTCAAAGGACTCTCCTCACCAGCCACAAAAGATTGATCATCATGCAGCAGCAGTAAAACTAAACACTGCAGAGCATTTTATGTTGAGAAACACAAGTACAGGCTTTCCTGAAAGCCTTTTCAGGTTTTTTCTGTTCAGTTAATAGACTTTTATTTCCTTTGCAGTCAAACCAACCAGTTACATCTTTGTGTACTAGCTATCAAAAATGGAATAGCAGCCCTGTTGCAATATCAGGAGATAAGGTAGCTAATTGGAACTATTTTCTCTATTTAAGTTTTCATCATAGGAAGATAATACACGTAAGTGATATCAAAATCTGAGTTAAATAATACAGCCAGACTTCAAGGAAAACACAGAAGACTTCAAGTAAAGCTGTGTTTCCAAAGGGATGTAGGTTGAATCTCCTAATCTGAATGAACATACAATAGTTGTGGAGACTCTGAACTCACTGAGGTTGAATTAAGCTTTAGCTCTGGAAGTGCTAAAAACTCAATGAAGTATAATTTAATTCTAGGTACTCTAAAATATTTTAAAGTCTGGCAATTCTTGCCTATGTTGATTTGCATCTTCTTACTGTATTTAATTCAGTGACTTCAGCTGAAACTTTAACAAAATAATGATACAAGTGTTTTTTTCTGCTTTGCATTTACCACTGCTCTATGACTAATATCATATAGGAGTTTAAAGATGTGAATAATAGTCTCATGAGACCCTGACTTTCACACACAAGTTGCACATATCTCTAAATACCACAGTAATCACCAGCTGATTCCCAGTGTTTAGAGTCACAGCAATCGGTGGAGATTTGAACCAAAACTCTGAAGACAGACTAAAAGTATCAACAGATGAGAAGTGTGTAACTACAACATAAGTTAGGAGAAAGTCACCATCAATCCACAAACACCACTGTAATGTCACATACTGATTGCCCTAATCCAACAATGCACTGACAAAAAACAAATGACCTGTAAGTCAGATGTGCAGCAGTTTGCAGTGTCACTCAGGCTAAGCTGGGAAGAGCAGCACGGGGAAAATGAGGTACACAAGCAAGGCAGGGAATTAGCTCATATAATCAGGCTGGTCCCCAAAAGGGGGAAACAAAGCAAACTGAAAAGAAAGCACTGAATGAATCATGCAGAGAACGGAGGAAAAGTTGATAGACTGCTTTCTGGCTGGGTTAACTTCAAAGTGTGTGCTAAATGGCATGAAGACGCGGAGCACAGCTTTAGAGTACAGCATTTTCTTTACATGCTGTCACTCATGTGAAAAGGAAGGCAGTAACAGAGCCCCTCAGGATGAGGATTTTCTCTCTTTCCAAATACTAATATGCATTTTTACATGCCCTTACACATAACTATGTAAAGAAATCAGTAACATAAATTCCAAATAATTCTTATACATATCTACCACAACAAGCAGATTCAGACATCTAAACAGGTATACCAAGAGTTCCCCAATGACAGGGTTTCCCCTGCAATATTCCTTCATCATCCATGATTTTTAGCATCCTTTACATACATATAGAACTGGAAATTCTCATCATACAATGCACGGCACATTTTTTTACCTTCCTACAAGCCAATACAGAAGGAAATCTTCTCTACTGATTATAGATGGAAAAAATAATCTGTTAAAAATTTGTAAGTAGCAGAATAATAATCTTGCTGTATACAAAGAATGCATGGCTTGTCTTTAAGTAAATTATAAGAAAACGCATATTCTTTACTTAGTGCATTAAACAGGAAATAGTACAGCCCTATCTGGAATGATCTCTCCTGAGCATACTTAAGAAGTTGATTGAATGCCTCCATTTCATTAATTAAAATCAGTGAAAAGTAGATCTGTTACCTCCAGTCTTATCTTGTAGTACCTGTATGTTTTGTTAGACAGCAAGCTGACTTCTAAATATGACAGGCAAGTCACAGGATCAAATATATTCTACAAAATTTGAAACTTTTCTCTGTTAAACATCTGTATTTTAGACTCCAATGAGCAAGAGATCTGAAAGGAAGAGCAGAGTCCATCAAAGTAATGGGGGGAAAAAGCATGGAACTTGGGGCTTAGTTTTAAAAGATTGTATGGTTGTTTTTTTTTTAAATATATCTTTCCTTACTTCTTTTTGAGTTATTCTATCAATCTTTTTCTCACTTAGAAAGTGACATCTTGTCACTAGGTCTTTCAGCTCTTTGTAAAACTGGATGTTATTTTCAGAGAAAAATGCATTATACTTGATCCCTCTTATTTGCAATAAGACAGCCAGAAATAGTTGGAGGTTCCATTAACCAGTCAGACCAATGGAGGTAATAGTTGACTCAGGAAGTAACAGGGATCTGAAAAAAGTTATGCAAACAACATAAATATATCTAAATCACAATCACCCTAACATTCTCCATTGCCCAAAACTGAGGCCAGGTCCTCATTTACAGCAAGTTCACCCAGAAACAGACTGAGCAGAAGCTGGAGTCAAACTCAAAGTCAAGGTCAATATAAAGATACATTAGACTTTCTGCCATTCCTGAACAGCACTACTGTGGTGCGTCAAAAGAAAAGAAAGGGACACATAAACACTTTTGAATCAGTTTCGAAATTTCTGAAAAACTTCTTCACACACATTTTTAGCATGCTATTACTTTCCATGAGTGTATATGAAAAACATGAGTATTAGAAAATACACACTGATATGTTATTCATCTCTAATTCTACATAGTTCTGCATATCCACCAAACACTCAGCTTCCTCTAGTTAGAATTACCTCAGTTTTCATAAAGGATATTTGCATTTTATCATATGAAAAGTCCAGCTAGCCTTGGTAATGGCCAGTATCAATCAATCAGATGTATAAAAAAAGAGCATACAAATAGTTTTAGTGTGAAATGCTAATTCTTCACATGCTCTTTAATATCCAGGATTTGTTTGCTACAGAGTCTTTTTACTTTTAGAAGCTAATGGACAAACTCACAAAACAAGAACCTAACAGTTCTTCAATCCTATGCAAAGTGAAATGTCACTCAGTAGGGAATTCCAACACTTAACTATAAACTGCGCAAAAAAAAGTGTCTTTGGTTTGTTATGGACCTCCTGCCTGCCAGTTCCATTTTACGTCTTTTAATTCCTGTATGTGCTACATTCTATAGGGATTGCTTTAGTTTCTGAAGATAATGCATAGTTCATAATGGTGGTCGCTAAACTTTCAGATAGAGGAGGAGACCAATAAAAACACTCAATATTATAGTATGCTCAGACACATTGCAATACTACTCTCCCCAGTTAGCAGAGTTTCAGTAGCAGTTTAATGGAGAATATCACAGTAAGCAAGAGGAAAGCCCCCCCCAAAATCTGTAAACTATTTATGCCTTTAATTGAACTACTTGTAATCTGAAAGTAAACTTAGGTTTTTGAGAAAAAGCATGGCTTCAAGATGACCTCTTCTGATAGACTATAAGGAAAAAGTATTTTAATAACTTTTATATTAGGGTCTAATCACTACAATTTTCAGTCCTTCTCCAAAAGTAACTAATTTTTCTAGATTGTAAGAACTTTATTTCGACTACATACGGTAAGTAGCTGTGTTCAGAAAACATCACCGAGGAACCTACTGTTGATGGAATCACAGCAATTTTTACAGCCTAGCTTACTTTTACAAGCAAGAGTATCACAGGGTCACAGCCCTGCTTCATGTCATATGGCAACTGAACAAAGTTGAACACACACAGTGAGACATTTAGGTGGCCAGCTGGCACAGGAGGTAAGCATGGCCCTATCAGTTTGCCCACCCACGTAGACAGTGTTTTAAAACTAGTAAATAGAAATGCAACAGTAGTTTTACAGAAAGGTCAAATGATAAATAATTATTCCATTAGACAAATACACTTAAAACAGATAGAAAGGCAAAGCTCACAACCCAACTTCATCTTGTATGCATTTTTCTGGAGCATGTGTTGTTCCCAAATAACATAAATACAAAACATGCAACTCTAAATAACCCAAATTTTCTTTAGCTTGATGTAGTCAGCTGAAGTAGTAGAAGTCTAATCCAAATATCTTTCTTACCTTTATGAGACATGCTACCTTTTAATATATGACTTCTGTTGCATCACAAAATCAAATATATTTGTGTCACATAGTTTCCTTTAGGTAGGACTCAACTAATTTTGCCATCTCCTTATTACAATTATAAGAATTATAATGACTGTATTAGTGACTTTGGTAACTACATATAGCCTCTAAGGAATCTTACCACAATTCACTCTTTCTTCATTTACTCTCCAAGATTTATTTATGTAATTGTATTAGTTGAAGAAAGACATATAGTTATTTCTTTTTTAATAAAATGGAAGATAATTATAACTTTATACTTTTAGAGCAATAATGCACACTTATCATTGCAATTAATGTAACTGTGAAGCAATTCACCCTTAAGAATATCAGAGAACTAGGGAAAGAGCAGTTAAAAATATTCAGTGTTTTTTGTCATTAATTTAAAAAATTAATGCTGCAGTTTAATCTTATACAGATGATTTTGGGAGATCTAATTAAAAAAAGGTAACAGTCATTCAAAATACTTTTTTTAAAAAACAAAGCTGATAAAATTTCATGAATTTGAACATCACATTGAATACTGATGGCTTTTCCCTTTCCTACATTACATGTTTTATTGTTACATTTCAGTATGTTGGGACCAAAGTTAATGAACGGCAAATCAGAACAGATCTTTCTCTTGTACTGACAAACTCACACACAAAATAGCAAAAAGTTTTAAGTAATTTTTTCCCCCTAAGCTATAGGGAGGTTATCAAGGCTAATACACCATTGTTCTTCTGATCCCTGTCCAAGCAAGTTACACGGTTCACAAATCAAGTTATTGGGTCAGCATGGGCCCCAGAAGGAGACAGGGAAAGAAGTGGAATTAGAGAGTCAAATATCTGCACCAACTGATAAATCCATTCTGTTCTTTATCGATGTTCTTTGAGAATAATACTTTAAAATCATGGTTCACTGTATGGAATTTCCTAAACAACTTTTCCATGCAACAATATGCATTTCTATATTTTTTCTCTTGTCTATTTTCCCACAGTTTGTATAAATAAATAAATACAGTAGTTTGAAGGAGTAAAATATCTGTTAATCTGCTCTTTACAAATAAAAATACACACTTAACTTAGGGTAGAATTAGCCCTTCTGTAAGTCTGAGAAGACCTGTAAAAACAAGACAGGGAATGAGGAAAATCTTAGTCACCAAATAGATATTCGGGGGTACAGATGAGCTTTTGTCCATTCGCACAAGACAGCGAGCACTATTTTATCTCAGCCAGAGCAAACCTCTGCAGAGGTTCCTCCCTCTCAGCAGATCTTCAGAGTTACAAAGGTCTGCACTGTGCAGGCGAGACCTGTCTCTCCGGGCCTGAGACATCTGCTCAGCAAATCTTGCTCATCGGATTTGCTGCATACACCTTAGCCAGAGCCTCCTGGGTTTTTAAAGTAACTCTACATAAAGAACTCAAGATTTACTCTCCCAAATCTCAGGCTGAGCTAGGAAGACTGCCAGATACTTGTAATTTTGATTAGTAAATAACAGAGATAATAAAAGGTGAACTACATACTGTTATTTCCCATGCTTCTTTTTTGAAAGAGAAAAATGAATTTCCAGGTTCCGTCTGAGGTTTAGGCATGATTTCACATCAGTTCTTATTTCATATTTTCTTAGTTTTCACCTGGTTTTGTTAGAATTCCTAAAGCTTTACTTCATATGTTTGCTCACTTACACTTTATCTCTTCTAAATCGCAGGTAAAGTTTCATTCCTGGCAAGCTACACACAGCTACTGAAGCATGTTAGCAATTAGAGAAGTTCACTCTTTAGCTGCAAGAAGTAAGAGTTGCAGATATTCATCCCAGATGAAAATGGATCACTACTGTAACTGACACCTGGCTCTCCAGAGACATTTTCCCACTGGGCACTTTGTCATAGCTTATTGCTTAGGAAGAAAATCTCCTCCAGAAACAAGAGACAGGCACTGATCACAGTTACCAGTCCTTCATGAAAAATCACTGTTCACCTCAAGTAAAAGAACACAAAGAACAATAACAGTCGGATAATCACTTTTACTTGCCTCTCCTGAGCTTCCTCTGAAGACCTTCACTCAACTTCTTCCTCTGTCTCCCAGCTCATCCCTCACTGCAGCTTTGGATTTTGACCACAGGTAGCCCTTTGGACTTTATCTCATGTGTGTAAGAAGACCATGGATCTACTTTATGTTTCTTTCTCGTTAGTACATATCAGATGCAATTAAAGTTTTCAACAGTATAGAAACAAATGTGAATGGGATCCATATGTTTAAAATGAAACTCAGTATTTTGTTTACATACTTCATGAATTAAGGCACTTTGTTTTCTTCCTAGCTACTGGTAGATTATCTCGATAACCATCATGTGTGATACCTATTATTTGTCACTATAGAAAATGAAATTATCATGAGTAATGAAACTACAGGTTTTCTCTGTGGGATATTCATACAATAGAAGAAGAACACCTATTAAAAATAAGTATATTTTTCATATAAGAATAAAAGAATCTGCTTATAGTTTTATCTGAATTATTAATGATTTGGAAAATTCGCTATTAGTGATATCGGTTTCAAAATTCACCTCTTTACAGGAATCCTCTGGGTTGAGTAACAAGGGAAGACTACAAGGAATAGAAAATGTTTGAGGGGTATAATAAAGATAGATGCGAACAAACTATGTTTCAGCATGAGTAGATTCTTCACCAAACAATATTAATTATTATAAGGCTATCCAACTTTATTTTTCAATGTCTGAAACATACCTGTGTGCTACCTACCTACTCAATGATCTGAGCAATCAGAAAGAACAGTTAGATCAGGTTAGGTGGTTGATGAGCCAACAAGGAGAAGGGTGCTGCTAGACCTGATACTAACAAACAGAGATGGTCTAGTGGGAAATGTGAGGGTTGGGTGGCAGTCTAGGCTGCAGTGACCACAAGATGTTGGAATTCACAATCCTGCGTGGAGGAAGCAGGGTGAGAAGTAGGATAGCTACCCTGAAGTTCAAGAGAGCCGATTTCGACCTCTTCAGGGAACTCCTTGGAGCAGTCCCCTGGATCAGGGTCCTAGAAGGAAAGGGAGTCCAGGAAAGTTGGCTAATGTTCAAGCACCACTTCCTCCAAGCTCAGGATCAGTGTATTCTATTCTGTTCTGCTGGGCCTGTTCAGCTTAGAGAAGGCTGAGAGGGGATCTTATTAACATCTATAAATACACGAAGGGAGATTGTAAGGAAGAGGGGGCCAAGCTTTTTCCAGTCGTGGCCAGTGACAGGACAAGGGGTAATGGGTTCACGGTGAAGCACAGGAGGTTCCGCCTGCAGGTGAGGGGGAACTTCTTTACTGTGAGGGTGACAGAGCAGTGGAACAGGCTG
>JAUBOD010001019.1:1077519-1093203 GCA_032353885.1 Nothura maculosa
CCTGCCTGGATGCCGCCCTGTGCCACCTGCTCTAGGTGCCCGCTGGAGCGGGAAGGTTGGACCAGATGATCTCTAGAAGTCCCTTCCAACCTTGAAGATTCTATGATTCTATAATTATGGAGTTAAATTAGTAATTAAAATTATCTTGTTCAACATTTGTAGCATTATTTATTATAACGTTTTATTTTTATAGAAACAATGAAACAGTCTTAAATAGACATATAATATCAAATAAAGACTGTTACAACATGTGTGATTATAAATATACATGGTGGTATTATATTTTCCATTTCAGCAGTTAAAATACAGTTTTATATCTCAGTGGCCTTGTACTTTCTGTCATGCAAAATTTTTTATGGTTTGCATAATCCTTCTAATGTTCAGCATGGAGAAAACCAACAGGTCACAAAAGCGTCTTTCCCTTTTACTTTGAAATTTCATCTGCATTTGAAGAAAAAACAACTCCTGAGGCTCATGGGGCTCTGACCTCAGTCTGGAAGTCTGTATTTTCTAGTACTTAGCAGCTGGAGAACTACAAGTTCCTCTGTCTCACTGCTGACCTCAGACTACTGCCACAGCCCCTCACACTGATTTTTAGCAAGCACAACTTTGCAACTCAAATAGCTGACATTTATGCAAAACACTCCAGAGCTAAATTTCTAATGGTAACTCATAGTGGGATTTTTATATTTGCACATAGTGGTATTTTGTTCATATAGGGTTGGGATTTCTTTTTCCATTAAAAATAAGCACCCCAAAATAGATGTTTGAACCCAGGGAATGAACATATGTTCTGAATTCAGGATAACCTCTAAATCTGATTTTTTTTCCAGTCTATCTGATTTAATACAATTTTAAACAGCTCTTTCTCCCTCTTTAGTTTCTTTCTCTGCAAGATGGAAATAGCAGTCTTATATGTCAAAAGGTGATAAATGCCGTAATACTCTCCAGGTACCTAGTTGGTACATTGATAAATGATCTGAAAGGACCAAAAACAAATGCATAATTCTGCATTTAATTGAAGTCTTAAACACGTGAAAAGGTTTTGCAGTGAATAATGAAATTAAGGAGAAATAGTAGGAAATTGCCTAGAATATGTGTGAACATGCAATTAAAGACTGTACCTTAATGCAAAATGCAGATGAACTGGCATTGCAAACCCACTTACTGTTAGCACTCCTAACTTCACAGAATTCTGTAGATTAATGTTCTTTTAATGTATTTCCAAGGAGTTATGCATAAGCCTATACGTAAATTCAAGCATTAAATGAACAATGGATCAAGTTTTGATTAAGTAGATTTACAGTATAACAACAAAAGGAAATAAAATGTAGATAATTATTTTTTTTTACTGAAAATAAATTTCAAAATGATAATCAAATTACTTATAAAGTTCAAATGAAAAGGATAAATTTGCTTTCCAAGTTAAAATTAAAGCAGTCATTATCAAAAAGAAAGTCATTATCTTAAATGAATTTCAATAAGCTCATTAAACATCTATGCTGATCATAAACTCTAACTTGGGACACATGGTCCTACCTTTACCTTCTCACCATTGAGATGATCCACTGACACATTATCTGATACCATGCATTCCCTCTGGCTGCATTTCCTCTATCCTCTTGGTGATCTTCCGCTTTCACAAGGAAGACCTGGCTCACTGGCCATCCATACTGCATGGATGTGGGTGCATACTGGAGTCTGCTACCAGGTGTAACAAGCAGCACTTGTGCCCAAGCAGCCTAACATGTAGGAGGCTAGGGACATCCCGGCTCTGAGATAAGGCTGAAGGGAGACAAACTGATCCTCATTGATGTGTTTTGGACAAGAACAGACAACTAAAATTCAAATATGGATCTATCAGGAGAGAACTCAAGCACAGATATAGTCTAGATATAAAGTAGATAGAAACTCTTTTCACTCAAAGACCTCTCAAAGTTGCCCACCCTATTCCTGCTCACCACTTAAAGACACTGGAGTTTGCTACATAACATGATGCATATTATTAGAATAGATCTTCAGCTGATGTTAATTTACCTCAGTTAATTCAGAGCTACAGAGAAGGAAAGAAACAAAGAGTAAAATAAATAAAACTAATGAAGCAGTTGCTCAGTGTAATTGCATCAGTTCAATAGAACTACACTAATTTCTAGCAGCTGGGGTTCTGGCTCTTTATTTTTATTTATTTTCCTCCTGTTCTTAATTTTCTATGTCTCATTTGTTTGTTATTTTCACATCCTATGGTGGTGTCATTTGTGGTGTAATTTCCTCTGAGGAACCATGCTTCTTGCTTTATTTTTTTTTTCAAACAACCATGAAAGGTGAGGATACAAAGTAAATGCATTCCATAACATGTGATGGGTAGGAGAGAGGTGGTAAGGCCTGCATAAGGTATAAGATAGTATGGAAATGGAAAAAGAAATAAATCCAAATCTTCCTCTATGTTCTTCCTTTGGCAAGATCTTACTTTATTTACACTGCACATTGTCCAATTTTCATTTTACACTTCATAATCTCAGAGTGAATGTTTTTGCCTAGATGTTTGCACAAAACAGTCTTCATATGTTTCTGGGAAAATTTGCTTTGGTCCCTTAAAAATGTGGTTACTTAATAGACATGTTTCCTAATGAATATCATTTAAATAGAATGCGCAATCCCTTCTGCTTTATTTGAGCAAGATTCGTCTGGACAATGAGCAAAGCGCTATTTGAAAAATATCACAGGAGTTTCTGGTGCCTCAGCTACTGCTGGTATGGTATTTTTCCAATATATTCATCAGATGTTTCAATCAGCACATAACACTGAAGTATGCCAACATATCGTATAAAGGAGTGTTTTACTTCCCCTTTACTTCCACTTTCTCTGTTCTGCCAATACTTCCATGCTTCTACACGGGCAAAAGAGAGTTTTCAGGTCAAGATCTATTAAAATATTTTTTAAGATACAAAAATTTATATATTCATTTTCTAGATAAAGATGATGTCTTTAACAGTGACTTGATACACATTAAAGTAATTACGTATCATGGTTTCTAAAGCAAGACCTACAGATTTCCTCCGTAAGCCTCATTTGTCATTAAAGTGGTAGAATTCTGTACTACCATTAAAATTCTAAATACAAACCTAATTTCACAAAGATTAGCTATTGTTACTTTTATACTATAAACATTTTCCAAGTAGGTTTCAGTTTTCTTATGTATAAATTACATTATTATGTATTATATTATTGCATTTCATTATTGCATTACATTAAGGCATACTTTACAGAATATTAAGGCATAATTTCCAGAATATCATCCACCTGGGTTATACTGATGCAGAGTGTTGGTGAATTAAAGTTTTTAGAAAGCATGTTGTAGAAGAAAGACTGAAGGCTGAGGAGTCTGGTGCTACAGGTTTTAAAACAGGATTCATCGGTTAGAAACGAGGCAAGTTGACTGAGAAATATGAACTACATTTCTAAAAAAAAATAAAAGCTATTTGCCCTTGAAGAAGTTATTTCTGAAGTATCTCATAAAAATACATGGATGACATAAGAAGTAAAACTCATCCAAACTGGGTGGCAATCCATTACTACAGATGAAATTCACCAAAAATCTCCTTGAAATTAGGCTAGCACTCATGTAAGGATTTAACAAGGACAGGAGGTCAAAGACTGGATTCAAGACGGAAGTTGAAATGGAAGTTGTATAATGTGATGTGGGGACTATTACAGGACCCGTAGTTAATGAGTTTAGTCCAGCAGTAAATCAGGAGAGGTCTACAAGCAAAAGAACTAAGGAACTCTGCTGTCTGTAGGTTTACTCTTGTATTTCAAGAGCTTTTATTTTGAAAGTCATTAAAGTAGATGAATTTGTTAAAACAAAACACCAAGGGATTTGATATTTTATTATCCAACAGGAAGAAGAATCTAATTTCTTCAGTTCAGACTAAATTTATTCAGTTTATGATTCTACTGAAAGGTCTTTGTATACACATATTTATATATATCTACTGTGAGAACTCTTTCTATGAGAAAAGATATAAACATATTTTATCAGTAATTCATTAAAATTTATAACCTCTTTATACTGTAACTAACTTTATTAAAACATTCCTAAAAATAACCAGATTTACTACTGACATAAAAACGACTATCAGACTTAGAATTTATTCCTCTTATCTCAGTGTTGTGTTGGAGAGGTTTGCACGGATTTCTAATGCTAGCACTCATGAAAGTCAGGCTTAAAATCCCTAGTGAGATGGACATTGTTTTGCAGGGATGAAGCCCACCTAAATGAGGACAGCTCTGGTGAAGCAGGTGACAGGAAACCTAGGAGTTAATTGTTTTCTTCAGGTTTGTTTTATTCTGGGTTGGTCTGCTACTTCTAGCAGTCTTTCAAAAATAACATCTTATTGATCATTATCAAAATCTCAGCCATAAATTTATCTTGGCATTATTTATCCAGGACCTTTAAATTAAGTTTATTGTACAGAAATTAATGTATGCTTCATACTCATATATAGATTTTCATAAGGCAAGAAAGAAAAAGAAAAAGCCTATAAAACCTAGAAATATACAATGCAGCTTCTTCTTTTAAAATTAACATTTTGGATGTTTCATCTGAAATAAACTGGAATTTATTGAACTATGATCCTAGATGATTCTTCATCTTAAGCGCAGGCTTGGAAGTGTTCTTCCAATTTTAGTATAAGAAATAAAATTTTAATAATAATTCAATATTACATTTTAATATTTCAGTATGATTTTCATTAAACTCAAGCATAGACTACTGTGACTAAAGGATAAATAGTTTATTTCTAAGTTATTAATTCAATTGTCAGCAACATTTTCTCCCTTACACACTTATTTTTACTGTTCTTAAAAAAAATACCTGTGAAGCAAAAATACTTCAAATGCTAAAATGATTTGTCCTTCATTTTTTTTTATTATAAATTCCTGTCACACATAGAAAACACTGAAAATATAGTTAATAATGTGTATTTCAGAATTCCTAACTTACTCTTTTTAAAATATCATTTTATATTATCAGGTAAAAAATGCATTTGACTCAATCTGGTCACGTAATCAGCACTCATTTACAGACTCTTCCATTTAAGCAGCAATACATTTATAAGCTATTATAGAGAGGGTTAGTAAGGATACCAGATTATTTCAGGCCTATGTATTTTGCAAAATGCAATTACAGGTATTTGCAATGCAATTACAGATAATGCCATTTATAAATAGGCTCTGTGGGGAAAGAATCTGTTTATAATAATTACAACATTTATTTTTATTATTGTCATTAATTTTTATATTCGGATTAAGCATTTTATTATTTCCATTAATATTTATCTAACATTTTCTTTATTGGTTTATTATTTATCATGAGATGTCTAAAAGCACTTCACTGCCACAAGACAAACCATACTCTTTCTGAAAAGTGTTATGTTATGGCAGTATGTTTTTTTTCTTTGTTTTTAATGTATATATGCTTTATAGTTCAAACACATAGAGTAAAACAAAGGAGGAGTATTAAAATATTTTAGGCTCTTTGTTTTTTTAAATATAGAATCTCTTATAGCATTTCTTATTTATCCATTCAGCACTGCATGAATTTTGACTCATTATAAGAGGTGAAGAGGGGCTGAGGACTGTAAATGCACATACTTACAGTTTGTCTTCAAATGTCTTTTGCCTAGACATCATTATTTGTAAGAAGATGTAATATCGGCAAATTGCCCCTATGCAATACATATGGACACCTAAAATCTGGTAGAAGATGTCAGTATATGAACAAACTTCAAGGGACAGATTTTGCTGTCTGTTAGTGTTGCAGAGACAAGAATTGAAAACATATTCTAATAATGTAAAGGACTCTCTTCAATAGAGTTTTAAATCTTCAGAGTATTGCAAGTCAAGCCCATAATCCTTGTGTTTATAGCCCAAGTAGCACTAGTTGAATTTTATCAGAAATCAATATACCTTTGAAAACAATTCTGAAAATGGGCAAATGAAGCAAATGAAAAACACACACAGAAAGAAAGATATTCATGAACTCTGAATGCATTTTTTTGAATTTCAGAGTTTTAAAACTGAACTTTTGACAATGCTGCAAGTATCTCTTTTTAAACAATGGAGAAACATCGGAAAATACTCTTTTTTTCTTCTCTTTCAAATGATATGCAAAATATCCTTCAACAAATACATGTCTCTACAGTCACACAACAGTTTTGAATTACAAGCTGCATTCTCTAAGTGTTACAAAAGAACCATTGTATTTGGCAGCATTAAATCCATTTTTATTGGTCTAAGATGTGTACTAGTCAAAGCATAACTATTTGGTCAACCACACATAGAAAACTGTTTACCCATGATTAATATGTGCTATATTCATTATGGGTGAACAGCACATGTTGAGTATATAAAGGGCCGAAGGCTAGTTTAGCTCCAGGATCTGCAAACTGTCCCCAAGCAGCCACACACACATTTCTTCCTAGTAGAGAGGTGAAAGAACAGATCATCTCTGACTACAAACCAATTCCATTTGTCAAATAAGTTCTCAGATTTAAGATTCTTTTTCTTCTTGCCACCTTCCACTCTCCCATTGCCAACTTTGTTGACATCAGTTCTACTTCATAGGGCCAAAGTTTTGAGTTTGTTTAATTACTACATAAAGTAAAATGAACCATAATCTTCAAATGCCCTGGAAATAACACTAGTTGCATTTAGTTTTAAATCAACAGACCTTCAAAATTATTGCTGAAAGCACATGAAAACCACAAAAAGAAAAAAAAATTAGGGAAGAGGAAAAAAGGTGGACAGAATCCTAATATATTAGCATATCCCTTCTCTCACCTTGTCAGTATCTGGAATCAGGAACTGGACAGAAATGAGTCTACAGTGTTAGAAAGTTTCTATTGACTGAAATAACTGCTCCAACATGGACAGTAACAATATACGCCCTGTAATAACACGGACATGGTTTTGAGACTACATCTCTACCCTGTTTTGTGGGCACCATCTGTGTCAATGTTATTGTTCTCCATGGAATAAGGAGCATGAAAGATTTTGATGCTCATCCTTCTTTTCATGAAATTTCTAAATGTTCATCCTTGAGTTCTCTCAAACCGCAATTCCTACACATCTAAGGGGCACAAAATAGCACAAATGTTTACTCACTAAAGGAGCTCACATCACTACTGTTCTTCCTGAAGTTAAGATAAAATATAAGGTAAGACTCAATATCCTGCAAAGTCTGAACTTGGAGAAATTATAAAAATAATCCCAAACAGGGGAATTAGTGATCTGCTGCCTCATATGATGATAATTAAAGAATCTGTAAATGGTATGCATATCCTAAAAGGTAAATCCTAAATGGTATGCATATGTATCCCATAAGGCTGCGTGGAATATCTTCAGTGTTTTAATCCTAAGAATGAACTTTGTTTGCATTTCTTGCATGAACATTCACAAAATTTTAGGAAATCCTTCTCACTGTTCACCAATTCTTTTTCAAAAGGTGGATTATTGGCAACAAGTTTTTCTGGCTACTAGTGAGAGTGCTAGTTTCCCGGTGTGGTACTTCGATATACCTCCAAGAAGGCCATATTATTTCAAATTTAAATGTAAAAGCATCCTCCTTCCCTTTCTGTGATGCCTGGGAAAAAGTCCAAATAAAACTCAGTATTGAACTGCCCACATTGTGCAAGCATTTCTCAATGTTCTTTTATTTTTTTTTCCCCAAATAACTTCTAGTCAAATTAGCAACAACCACTCATCTAAAAAGAAAAAAAAAAAGTATTTTCATGTGTCAAAGTTCTGGAGAAGAAAAAGGATGATGGGGAGGAAGAGCTTTCAGTTAAATGTCTGCTTTTCTTGTAGATCATGCGGAGACACCTATTTCATCTTGCAGCTAAAGTTACTTGGGTGTTGTAATAATAAAGCATTGCACCTTTGTGCACCTTTAGGTAAGTGAGCCAATAAAGTTAAAAATATACATGTCCCCTGTAATTCATATGAAACTGTTCAGTGATAAAATGTTAGTATTCCTCTTTACCCCTAGCCATAATAATCTCTTCTTTTTTAGTGCAAAGATTGGTTCACTTCTGAATTTTTCATCCCAGTTCCTTGACCTCTAACATGCCACCCAAGCAGACTTCTCGGGAGACCTTGTGTGTGTTTGGGTCACGGAAAAAGAAAATCAATCCTCTGCTTTTCATGTTATTGACAGTTTGAGACCGTGCTCAGTGTTCGAATTAGCATTCCAGGGCATGCAATTATTGTTCTCCTTTGAGTTTTTGTTATTACTAGTCAGGGCAACTGGTATTTGGACTTTTTAATAGACTTGGGGAAAAAAAGAGTAATTAGAGGTTTGTTCCTGTTTCTATTTAAGTTAATGAAATATTTGCCACTACTTCAGTAGGGTCCTGGGCCCTCAAGGATAAATTTTCAGAATATGCAACTTTGGCTTTTGAAGTACCACATGGTTCAACTCAAAAGTTGAGCCAGTTGGCGAAAACAATTTTTGGAATTCTTATTTTCATTCCAAAATTCACATTCCAAAGATTGCACAGAAGTCAGTTTAAGCAAAAGAAATCTTTACTAACTATGGAATTATTTTCTCTTTTTTTTCTATATTACCTGCTCTTTACTAGGAACTTAGCAAGCCCCATATGACTTCCTATTATTTCATCTGGGTGTGGTTGCTGTAAGAATAAGCCAGCAATATTGCATTCTGTGTCAATGAGTACGAGCCAATTTGCAGAAGGTGCCTATCAAAAATACTTTGGCTTTTATCTCTTAATAGTCTCACCATTCTCTAGCTAAAGATGTTACCTGAAAAAACCCACTTTACAGAACAAGAATATTCATATTTGACAGCACTGACTTCTGCACGTACCACCTATTTGCAAGGTGCATTCATTCGGTGGAAAGCTCTTCTACTTAACCACCAAAATGTACTGTCACTATACCCTTGCTCTAGAATGATCATATGCATAATTTTCTACAATACACATTTTCACCCAGGATTACTAGAAAAATATTATATTTCTACAGAAGTGTGAATAGTGATTTATACTGTATGAAGAAGTCACTTTCTCATGAGAATGGTTTGTCCAATCATTTCTACTCTGGGAATATGATGATGTTCCCCCATGACGCCAAGGAAAACACTATGGCTGCTGCACCAAGGGAGAAGTTGACATGTTATTTCTTTTGAAAAGAAACAACTTTAGAACGCTCTGAAAAGGGACTCAGTATTTGGTGAAACATTAAGGACTCTTTGGAAAATCTGCTTTGCTTCATAAGAAGTTACTCTGAATGTGGTTCAAAATGTGTTTTTCTAACTAAAGAGAAACGTGTGGTACATATGAAAAAATACAGAGAACCATGAAAGATATCTTTGTTAAATGTCAGTGATATGTGTCTGTTATTCTTCTGTCTTGAAAGCTAATAAACTTAAGACCAGTTGCTCTGCAGACAGCATAGTTATTAGCTCTTAGTAGAAAATAGGGTACCACAGGGAATTTACAGTATAAGAAAAATGCTCTTAAATATTTGGGGCCATCTGAGCCACACAGTGTAAGTGTTTTCTGGCAGTAGAGGTGTTATTGTTGCCATAGCCCTGCCACATGATGTTATTCTCCTAAGTAAAATGTAGTTTTCCTATTAAAGAGATCTGCCTAAGCCCAACAGCAAGTAGCCATGATTTAGTTCTCATACCTGCCTTGGAAGAGATGGGATTTGTGGAATGTGTAAGGGAAGAGAGGGAAACTACAATTTGTGGTTTAAATAAAGGAGGTGGGCGGAAATATAAAGACATTTCTGATTGTGCTAGAAAAACTACAATAATTGAAGGACTGTTTTAGTGATAACAAAGACTGTAGAATATACACTTGTGGCTTCTATCTTTCAGAAAGAAAACATTCAATAACCAAAATAGGACAGGACAACATGAAAACAAACGTGCAAGGAGGTGTTTATCCCTAATGGTTTTATTGTCATGTAGTCTTGCCTTGGCTCTTAGGTCTCTGAATTTTATTCTTAATTGTAATTTGAATCTAGTTATTAAAGATACAAATTGGCAATAAGAACAGCTGCTATTGAAAGACTATTAGATAGACAACACAGTGATTGTTGGGATATAGCAACTACCTTCCAGACAGAAAAATAAACATGAAAACCTATTTTTGAAACCCCCAACAATGTCTGCCTATACATATTCCTTGCTCTAAACTCTGGTTTTAATAATATGAGATGATTCTACATTAAAACTTCACAAAATTGCTTCATCCTTTATTCCAGGGCCCCTATATTGAATTTGAGATTTTATGGGTGTAAGTAGATTAGACCTGCAATGTTATTTTTAGTCATGTACTTTTTCATGAGTAGAGGTCTCTTCAGATACAACCCAGGTGCAGACCAGCTGCTTTGTGCATCTCTGAAAGTGGCCCTAAAAGGAACAAGAACTAAAAAAAAAGAAAAAGAAAAAGCGGATCCCTATCTAGATCCCTATCTTCGAATAACAGCATTTGTGTGTCATGCAATTACTCCGTGATATTCCTTCGCAACATTTTTCCAAAACTAAAAAATTTCTCAAACTATTTCTTGGTGGGCTCTTCAAATAAGGTTGAAGCAATGTGATTAGGATCTGCGTGAATGTTTTGTTCAGAGCTTTCAAGCAGGGCCCTGTCACCACACACAGCCAGTGGCAATGAGAGCAGCTCGCTTCTTTCTCAACTGACACGCTGGTTTGGGGGCATCACGGACATAAGGTTCCGGCCTTGGAGCAGGCACGTGGGCAGTTTTATATCTGTGCAATGGAAGAGGGCAAGGGAACTCACCACTATTCCCCCTGCTCTGGCCTATTGTTGTGAACAGACACGGTCTGTACATGCTGACAGAGCTATGCAATAGCTGAGTCAATTCAAAAAACAGCAAATCTTGCCAAGCAAAACAGCCTTTTGAAACAACGGCTGTAAATCCTAACAGGGGTCAGTGTCTCCTTGATCGTAAACAAATAATAATGATTAATATTAGCATTTTAAAGTTGTGTATAGGAGGGGAAAAATTGCCTTAAGGAAAACTACAATACTTAGGAATAACTTCAACTTCATTTTAAAAATCTCCTAGTGATCAGCAAGTTGTAGCTTCCTGAAGCTTTTAGTTTAGGAAGCTAAAAGTTGGAGAGAATATTTAATTGTGAAAATACTACACAGCTGAAAAGTGAGAAAAAAATAGAGACATTAACCTGTATCAATTGAGTCTAAAGTCTGAGAGATTCATATGATAGAAAAATGAAGGCTTGCTGATTAGAGAAAAATCTAACATGCAACGTTCACTGGGTGAGAAAAGGTTGATTGGCCAATATCAAAAGCAGCTGTGGTGTGACAGTGGAAAAACAATTAAATAAATGTGACATGGCACAAAAATAATCCATGTGGATTGCGATCTGTGACATTACTAGATGGGACAGTGATGTAAAAGCTCCTCACTAAGCTGTAACTGTGCTGACAGCTTCAGTGACCTGCCAATGGGTGAATATGTGAACTACTCAATGCTTCTACATACCTTGACCGTCCATAACGGTCCGTACTTCAGCCTTCGCCGCTGCCATTGCTCCTGATCGATTTTGATCAGACGCATTCTGTGCTATGACATACGTAAGTGCTCATAAACTTTGCTCGCTCAGCATTTTCCTGATATCCTCCATTCCCTGAACTTCTCCTCCTCTTCGTATATTCAACCTTAAAAAAAAAATCTGAAAAAAAAAGTCTTCTGCTAGGCAGGAAAAATGTTACACTAAAGGCATTCTGTACTCTTAATTCCACACAAGCATGAATGAAATTATCTATTCATTTTTACTGTTCAGAGCAGAATAACTTCTAACCTTCTACAGCTGTCCTCTCCTCTGAAAGACTATGCAATGCTTGTAATGGGAACAGACATATGATTTAATATTTCAAATATGTCAAAATATTTGGTTATGACTCCCCTGGTTTGTCATTTTCCAGGAAACTGAAGGATTTTAACAGTCTAGCTCAAGTACTCACTTGATAGCAATGGCAGCATGGCAAATTGGATTTCACTGAACACTATTAAAGCCAAAATACAAATAAAGTAAATATCTCTCCATTGACACTACGGGTAGCAAATTGCTATTCTGATTTTCTTTGGAATTATTGAGTTACTTTTCAATCATCTTAATTCAAGGGAAATGGGTTTTGGTTATAAATAAATAAATAAATAAATATCTTAATATCTAGGCCAGGTAATTTTTAAGGATAGCAAGTATGTTTTGTAAACACATCCTCTTCCTTAAAAGGTTAATTCCACTGCAGCGGATAGCATACTACAAATTCATAGCACACCAAAAATCCCCTGAAGAGAACAGGACTTAGCAGCAGTAACCTAAGGATAATTTTATAGTACATAATATAGGTACATAATATACATATATATATAGACCCTTGATCAAAGCTATGATTGCTACATTGCTCGATACCAAGATCTAGGCATGAATAAATCTTTCATTATGTGACTTCACGACAACTGGAATCCCAGAACATGGCATCCCCCAGGAACAAACTCTGGCATATATTATCCTGGTTTGTTTCTTTCAGATCCATTCCTAAATGATAAACCACTACTCTGGATACAGAGATCATTTTGATGCATTGCATTGCAATCTAGATGGGTAAAATATTATGTCTATCAATGTTTCCCACGTTGCCATGGGATGAGAAATTGCTTTGCATGCTTGAGAATATGAAAAAGTCAAAGTCCTAAAGAGAGAGAGAGAGAAAAAGACTTTAATATTTTATCATTTTTCATGACTTTTCTCTTGAACAAGAAATCCAGTTTTCATTTTTCCTGCTCCTCTGAATCACTTAAAATGTAATCAGTTATGCCAGTGAGATGCTATTGACAGACTAGATGAAAAAAATCTCAAAAGCCACTCAACTTGTTGTCACTGTGACTGCCAATAAGTTGCAATGCCAACACCAGCAGTTAGATATCAGTAATTCAGCCTTCATTTAGTGCATATTTTTGCTACTATGTTTGAATCAGTGATCTAGAGCTAAAGGATTAAACTTGACTTTTTAGTCAAGTGTAATCAAATTATCACTAATACAGCTATAAAAAAGTAGAAGAAATACTTCAAATTTGAATATGACCTTTTAATAACATTATCCATTCCTAACTTCTGTAGCCTTCTTATTTTCAGATCACTCTATGTCTAAAACAATAATCTCAAGCAGCAATGGGTTATCTCTGGTGTCTACAATCCATTCCATTTGGTTTGCTCTCTTTTTTTGTTTAACAGCAGCTGTGAAAGTAATTGCTGGTGGAAACGCATGGACACAGTGAGCATTAGCATCGCCAGGACTGCATTAGACCATGTGGTTAACTTGAATCACATGTGTTTGGATTCCCTGTCTTAATTTTGAACCCACAACATAAGGAGAGCATATTTCCCTGCTCCCACATCATTAATTGCAATCATCGTTATCCAAATAATCTGCTTCATAGATAAAAATGGTTTTAAAAAAAGCTGAGAGAGAGAGAGAGACAATAGATCAGCTAACAATAGGCCAGCTGATCGTTTAGGAAAACTAATAAAAAACTAGTGACATATTAATAAACCATTCCCAATCCTGGCTTGTCAAGGATTTGGACCGTGAAGTAAAAAAAATCCAAAATCCCTCTGCTAAATTCTACTGACACTGAAATTCAGAGGAACTCTGATTTTTGCGTAGGGTGGTGGGTCAGTTCAGTGAGTTCAGCCAAGCACTAAGGCCTGAAATTTGGCAACAGAAACCCTGACATGCCTCCATCTCTGGACAAACATAAGGCCTTGCACCAAATGTTGTAAAGAGCTCAAGCACAAGCATTCAAATGAGTATGGAATGGAATAAGAAGCTGCATTATGCTTTAACTATAAAAATGTTGTTACCTTCTGCCTTACATAGGTTTCCTATGTGACAAACATCAGAATTAAACAGTTGCAATATTCAGCACATTTTTATCCAGATAAATATTGAAAACATATTTAATGCAATATTGAAGGGATTACAGAATTCAGAAAAGGGAAAGTCTGACTAATGCTGCAGCTGTGCAGCATTCCAGTGAATTCAAGCCATTGCCAGCATTTATTAGCCACTCAGCCTTTGACAATAAACAATCTGCAGCTCATGATCATATATCCAGACAGATAGACATATGATGTGATTTACATAGCCACATTAACACTATCCTGTTTATGTGCAGTGAATATTGTCTACCCTTAGCTTTAATTCAGTGAGGCTTCTACAAAAGATGTAGCTCAATGTTGATTTCATTTTCTTTAACAGCTATAGACAATTAAAATATGACCTGTTCTCTTATAAATTTACTTCAATTTTCTGAAAGAGCTACTGTGGACAGAATTTCATGAAGACTGTTATTGATGACATTGAAATACAGATTTCATTCATTTTCCAAAAATATTCCCACCAACTTTAGACCATGTTCTTTTTTTTCTTTTGATGAGAAACTACATGTTTTCCATAATATCTGTAATACAGAAATAAAATCAAACTACTTAAAATTATGATAGCATAACTCTATTCATTTCAGGAACAATTTTTCACCCATCATATTAATTTGAAGAAGATAGCAGTGGAAATGATCATTTTTGTATCTCTCCTGAGGAAAAAGTACAATATTAGGAATAGCAAAGAAATGATCATGATAATACTGTCTTGTCAAATCAGCCAAACAGAAAATTCAGGGGTCATTATCCATCATTTCCTGACTATATAGTAGTTTTATGAAGTCTCTTCAACACTTTAAGCAAGAGCTTCTTGTTTAAAAACAAAAAAATGTTCCTGCAGTACCCAAAGCACTTATTTGTTCTCTTTTTTCATCTCTTTCAGTGAATGAAGACTGAAATACATTAATATATACATCCATACTAGTATTATCCAGTCCTGTTTTTGTTGAAGTTCAAAGTATCAGATAAAAAGACCTCAAATAATAAATAATGGTGAAGAGATTGTCAGCTGGAGAGTGTTTTATTGTGTACCTTGCTAAGACAGATTTATAAACATACATTTAAAAAAATCAAAAAACAAAAAGGAAAAAGCAACAGAATCCTTGTAATATGGGGAAGAATTAGAATAGGAATAATATATCAACTTGCATTTATATTCAGCACTATGGAACATTAAATACAATGGGAAAATAGTCCAAAAGCATCTTTTACATTACCAAGAAATTTTCCCTTCGGTGCAGCTACCTCCAGCACATTCAGCCTTCCAAAAATGATGATTCTCAAAAAGGGATCCGAGGGCTCCAGCGGGGCCCCCTCTATCCAGGCACTCAAGCTGTAATACACAGAGACCATGACCTGCTGCAATTTGCAGTGCAAAACGTTGTTTTAAGGCAAAGCAAGCTAATGGCGCAGCCTAAAATGGCTTTTGGAGCGAGGGGACAAGCAGCTCAAACAAGTGTAATGTGGGAGAAGCATAATGAGCACCTCTGGCTGCTATTTTCAACAGTCATCCCAAACTGCTTGTGTGTCTCAGTCATTAGGCACCAAAAAGGAGGAACTCTGGACAGTGATAGGACGAGAGGAAACGGCTTCAAACTGAAGCATCGGAAGTTCCACAGGAACTTCAAGAAGCATTTCCTCACTGTGAGGGTGACAGAGCACTG
>JAUBOD010001019.1:1101398-1112606 GCA_032353885.1 Nothura maculosa
TCATGGACATGCTTGACCCCTGACAGTCATACAAAGCTTCAATTTTTGCAAAGATATAAATGCAAACTGAGAAGAAAACTGTTTTCATATTTGTAGAAAGATACATCATTTTCAGATTCAGAAGAACCATTATTTTCAGCACTATCATTTTTCCTCTTGAAAAGTAGGTTTTATTACCACATTCACTTCTGACTTCACAGCCCTTGGCACCCATAACTCAATTTTCCTGTCTTAAAAAATTGCTGAGGTCTCAATGCTGATATCTCAGCAAACATAATATTTCATCTCTAACTGTATCCTGTTTAGTCTGGATTTGTTCATGCTCACAAGCAGATTTGAAATATAGCCTTGCAGAATAATCAGCAATGAACACACAAAAGCGACAGACCATAATTTCATAGTTTTCATGGGAGATAACATGAGATATTTCACAAAAGCTTGCCATATCATGTGATTGTGCCAATTTCCCTCTCTCACTAAAACAGAGTTATTCTTATTGCAAGATACTAGGAGATGCTGTTATAAATCTTGCAGTATCTTGCAAACGTACGATTACTCTTCACAAGTGCTCAGATGGGGACTATATCTCATTATATCAAGAGCAATGCAAAAAACAAATGTTGGCCTGTAATTAATGAGGTTGGAAATCTTAGGAAGAACAGATCTGCTGATGAAAAAAACACAAATGGTCAGAGTTTCGGCTTGAATAACAATCCAGATGACTGGATGTTTATCTTAACCTTGTCCAAAGTATGCAGGCATCCTGAGAATGCAAAACTGAACTGAAACACAAGAATGGCTTTCCCTGTAAGCTCTCCATCGGTCCTTTGTCTTTTTCCATTTGTTAGTAATACATCCAAAATCTTTCTTTCCTCGTGCCACAGTAGCACTTAGATTTTTGACCTTTCATTAGAAATAGAAATAAGAGATCCCTGATAAAAAAAACCCAGATTTTTATATCATAAGGATAGAAAGGGGTCTATTTCAGCAGAAGCATAAATTTGTTCCTGCTTTATGAGTGAACTCATGAACACCTAGACCTGTTGTTTGCTTATACAGGCACAACATTGCCAGATTGTCAATCACAAGTCATAACCAGCTTTTCAAAAAAAAAAAACCAAAAAAAAAAAAACCAAGCGAAAAAACAGAAAAACATGTTCTTGCTTCTCCTACCTGGAACTTTTAATCATGCCACTGCATAAGTGTTTCCTTTCTTTACCAGTATAGTGATCTGTGGGGGGGAAAAAAAAAAGTTATCTAACCCGTTTTCCAAAAAAGCCTTTAATTGACATAATCAGAAGTGTGCCTAAGATCACTCTACATGCTTATGTCATCTCCCTTTAAGTATTCTGTAACATTATTAGCTGAACATATTCAGCTGAATACACAGTCATACACAGTCTTACTGCAATGACTATTTTTTCTCCTCCTGACACCATATCTAAAGAAAACTGCACTTGGATAAAATGATTTTCATTGTCTAATAAACATTCTGATGCAAATGTTGGTTTGATAAACCAAGAGTTGGACTACTACTAAAAAAAACATATATTTTGAGAGGACTTTTCAGTTCTCAACAAAAATTAAAGTAGGTAATCTCTCATTTTGAGCTATGGGAGATGTCAGATCAGATTTTTAAGCTGTGAAGTGAAAGCAGCAAAAATTTTTCATTCAATAATTTTTTTTTCTTTTAAACGTTCCCACATCCATCAGCCTCATTTTTCTCCTGAATGAAAAATGATCATGCAATGTCCAGCACCATGCCTGGGCTTTCTGAGGCCCAGAAAGGAATTGCCCTGCAATTGCTCCCTGGGGTAGCAGCTGCTGCTCATTGGTGCCTCTCTCACCCTGGGTCAACTGCAGTCCCTACAGATCTGATTCTGACCTAGCAGTTTGCCCTTCTGATCTTTTATTTTTTCTTGGATTTTGTCCCATCTAGTCTATGAGTAATCATATTTCCCTTTCCACACAGTGTTCAGAATGCAGACCTCAGATTTTCTTCCTGCAGGACTTCCAGCTTGCTTAAGTCGCACTCACTGTAATTCTGTGCTTGTCATTTGTGTCTTGTACTGTGCTCTTAGTAGAAAACATGAAATGGTTGCATTAATTGGCTCTAACAGATGCCCTTGAAAGATTAGCATTGTTCTATATGTAGGAATACCAAAGCTGAAAGGATTTGCCAGCATTTAATTTGCACTTGAACCATTTGGTAGATGATTTAATTCTGATGATATGTAACCCTTTCAAAAATAGTAACAAAAATTATATATTGAATAACATGCAATAAATACACTAAAAATTACATGACTGGGGTTGCTTCCTCTCTCTTTTGTTCTGTGCCACTCAGTAGAGGATAAGAAATATTTTGTGCTGTATTACTTATGCTAGTTAAGGAGATTCTCCCTGCATCTGGGAGAATATGACAATGTATATTTATCAAAAAATATGCAATCTTGAAATGCTGCTTGCGCATTCTCATAAAAGAGTGAGTTAACAAGTCTCTGCCTGTAGATTGATTAAGAAATATTACCTAGAGTTAATGGTATGCTTTTGCTTTCAATAAAAGCAGTAAAATGCAAACCAGAATAAAACTTTGACTGTAAAACCATGAAATATTTTTTTTCCAGTAGAATACTTCAATGTGTTGAATTTTACATTCTGCTAGAACCCTTAAATAAAATCTGCCTGACATTTAAAGGTTTTGGCCACTGTATTTAAGAGAGATTAGCAGCCAGGTTGTAAATGTGGTCATTTCTATCTGTCTCTGACTGTTAATAACATTATGATAACAAGAAGAACCAAACTGTGCTTATTAATGTACTTGTGTACTGTCCAACTTCAGGAAAAACTTATTTCTTTTCTAACAAAGTAATTAAAATATACTTCTAGCAAATAACTAAGTGCTTACATGCATGCGTACCTTTTATCTGGTAAGTTGACTCCTCAATGTTAACAGAAATATGTAAGTGCACAACAGATCAGAAACAGTAACACTCTCTGTGATTAAAAAAAAAAGAAAAAAAAGGAAAAAAAAAAAAGAAAAAAAAGGAAAAAAAAAATAGAAAAAGATAGAAAGGAAGGAATCCCAAATCAGTACCCGCTCATCCCCATAATGTTTACTTACCTTATGGAAGGGAAAAGCATACAGAATATTTCATTTTCCTGAATGTATACCAAGAAAGTTCCTGCCATTTGCCAGAAAGTGAACAAGAAGGGAGCACTAAAAACAACAAAATGATTATGAGCCACATGGTAGATAGTAATTATAGCCATAAAACTGCTGCTATATACTAATACATTGTAGCAAAAGAAAAATGGAAAAGGATGATTAGATAGTTCCAAGCATTTTTAATGATTTGAGAAGCTCATCATGTTCAAGAGAGCTGTTAAGAGTGAAAGCACAATAGGACTCCTTGGAAAATTTGATAAATGGCTAGTCGACTGTGTTTTTCAAGGAAACCTGATAAAGACAACTTTACGCATACAGAAAATTCTGCGAGGGGGAATAAAGGCTTGATTTTTTATAAATGAGGAATTTAGAAATGCTTCCTGAACAAATAGAAATATCAGTAACTATGGGAGAGACATATAATTAAACTCTATATTTAGATTAACTAACACTAAACCCATCAAAGGACAATGCAGTGTGGGCACATCAACAGCTGTGAACTTTCTGTGCTCCAGAAGGAGGCTGGGAAGGTGCCACAGGTGACATGGTACACTCCGACCTGAATGCTTTTTGTGTGGAAGTAGAGGCCAAGAGAATATAAAGAATCATGATGCATTCAAATGCTGATGAAGAATTCTTTTTGTATTTTTAGTGTATTTCTGCTCATTATCAGCAAGATAATAGTAAGAGAAGGTATTAGTCTAGAAAACCAAAGCCAGCTGAATTTATTACTGAAGTTTAAATCCAGTAACTAGGTCATATTATCCCCAACTACTATATAGTTTACAGAGACCCTTAAGGAAAATGTCCTTTATTATCACAGGACATGAAGAAAATCTGGGATGTGTCTAGTTCAGTAATGGATTATGTTACGCAGAAAATTAACCAACATACAGCCACCAATCTAGTAACTCTAAAATGCCTGAAGTACGACAGCTATTTGTTTCAATCAAAACATCATGGGAAAAAAACTCTTCTCAGAGACTTTGGAGAAAAGAATTTAACTCAGACATTAAAGACTAGATGTTTTTATCTACAGAGAAGATTTTAGTGCAGTAGGTAAGCAGGAACGTTCTTGGCTTCAATGATTGGTCAGGCAAGATTGAATTCGCTATACATGCCTCACTCCTCTTTCTCCACCAACATATTTCCTCAGTTTGGTATGGGGAGTCTTGGTAATTGACAGAGGAACTAGCTCTGGCATTGGCATCTTCATGCAGGCTAAGCAAATTTTTAAAAAGCACAGATAACAGAAGTCCTTAGTATTTCAGCATCTTGCAGCTGCTTTTCATGTCAGTGACTGTACTCCAGCACACCATGAAGTATTTCTTGCCTGAAACCTCTGATGCTATTCTGATGGAAAGTGATATTTTCAGTTGATGAATACCTAAAATCAATTGTAAAGCTCAGAACAGAAAAGGCAGAAAATCCCTACAGACAACTGAGGCAAAGGCTGCCCCTAATCAGCAATTAAAGGGTGCTAAGGTCCTGAGCTCACAATTTCCAACCCGCACCAGGCCTATGCTATTACTTTCAGTACAGTATTGCTCCCTCAAATACAACACATGAGGATAAATGCTAGCACTGATTTGCTCCCAACTTGTGGAGTCATAAGTTGCTGAAGTCCTACAGTTCAGATGACTTATTTGAAGTTGAGCCATGGCCTGGTATATGTTCATATAAAAAGCTGACACATCAATCTCATACGCAAGTAGAGAGCCTCTGATTCCAGCTATGTATATAGCAATCAACAGCACAGGAAACTTATTCCAGTTTATCCATACTACATCAGGTTTTCCTTCCATTGAGAGAAACAAACTCAAAAATAACAAAAATACCCAGAGGCAGCCATTCGATAGGCAAGGTAGTACATTTTCCATTGTTGCTTTACATAGTGGAAGGACAGCAGCTCCTCTGTCAGTGGAAGAGCATTGTTTGCTCTTTACTCAGCACTAACAGGTTATTAAGCTTTGAGAAACACTTGCTCTGTGCGTAAATTTACATTTACAAATGTAAATATCCTTAAGTTCATGCTGAGCTAGTTTCTCTGCATTTTCACTACAGAGGTCAAGGTTTTAATAATTATAGGGGCTAAATTATCTACTCTGGATGGGAAAATGTATTTTAAGGTGGTACTATGTATGTATAAGCTTATTCATTGAGGTTTATGCTTTCCTGTAATCAACATTAAGAGTGTAAGTAATATATCATGTATTGAAAAAAACAGTCTTTTCAAAACACACTCTGCTTTGCAGAGAATCTATCTTTTCTCCATAAACTGGTTACAAGTCAAAATGACATGCATCACCAGCCTTTAAAAATAAAAATAAAGCTGTTTTCCAAACTGTTTCTCTCATACTAAAACAAAAGTTTGAGAGTGTAGTTTTCATTTTTCATGGTAGAGATGCAGTAACCAATTGGAAGGCAGTTGCTGCCAGTAACATTTGGTGTCAATTACAGTAGAGCTAGAAGAAAAAGAGAAAAAAAAGTATTTTCAAGGGCAACTGGTGAAATCTCACGTTTTTCTTGGGTTTGTCAGAAGTGAGGATTTCCTGCATTTTCTGTTCTGTCAAAAGGCAGTTGGTCTCAGAGAAATGTCAAGATGTCTTTATCTAAGTAATTGCCCCACTTGCATTCTCAGCAGACCAGAAAGTTATACTGTTTTCATGAGCAATAGTAAGAATACTAGAATGTGATTATTAACTACAGACATCTGAAGGACAGAAATCATAAAAATGGAGGACAATTTTCCACTTACAGTTTTTTAAGTGGCTACCACTGTTATTCCTGGAAATGTCCCATGACCACTGCTATTGGTGGTCACATACTTCTGAGTCCAGGTTTGTCATTATGCTGTAAGCAACTTGCCCACTTCCCCTAGGAGTAAGTCACACTAATTTCGTTCCCTACGCTTCCAACAGGATTAAGGGACAGAACCAGTCCTTTAGGAATAACAACAACAACAACAAAAGCTCTGACAGAGGATAAGTAGAAATGCTGCACTTTTCTTAAAAGGTATTTAAGTTACATTAAAATACAGATGCAGTGTGTCATTTTCAGTTCATAAAACAAACTAGTGCTTTCTGAGTTGAAAAAAATGACCTCCTGTGAATAATAATGTCCTTGCTTGTGGCTTCAGGGTGTAAACCCTGTAGGTTTTCACCTTTTCAATCCTACAGAGCAATTCCTTTCTCCATAAACTAAAGCTCTAGTCCAAATCGGTTTTATTACATACCTTTAAAATGTCATTTTATGCTAAAAATGCACTAAATGAATTTTAAGTGCATTCTACCAATAGTAAAAAGAAACCTACATATAGACTTCCATGCATAATATAGAATATAGAAATGGTGTCATGTTGGAAAAAAAGAATTACCACAGAGACACAGGCTGTTCATAGACTGCAGGTGACGCAGCAGTGGATCAATCTCTCTATTTTTGGTTACTCTAAAATAAACACTATTCTCATTTCTTTCTATCTGTATCTCCTCAGATGTATAAAAGTAGGCCCAGCATGTAATCTCATACCCGCCACATCTGGAGTCACCTTGTATTCCTCTAGAATAACTCACTGGAATTACCTCAAATATTGTCCACCACAAGACAGTGTAGTAGGAATCTCCCCTTTTCTAGTAGCACATTTGGCTAAAATCAAAGTCATGTCCCACATGTTAAGACTTCTGTTTACTTGCGCAGTAAAGCAGTCTTCAGAATTGCTATAGATATTTATTTCATCCCACTGAAATTCAGAACAATCCAATTTTAGATGCCTACTTACAGCTTGACAGCAAAGAACCAGACATGTAATATATGAACTTTTTAGGTTTTACTTCTAGTAATGACCTGTTCAATATTAATATGAACATTTTAATGTTATACATTAAAAGCTACCAATAGTAATGCAAACTTTTCTTTTCCTCCTCAGGCAATATATTTGGATCTAGCAGCAATTAAGGTTACTTCAATTTTTAAGTGTGGTGTGACAAAAATTACTGCAAAAATATTATTTTTGGAAAAATAAAAATATTTCTTTAAAGAAAAAATGATTTTCTAGATGAGCTATGATTAGTAGGATTTTAAAAAGTAATAAGTAAATAGATAAAAAGTAAATAAATTTTAAAAGTAGTTGATTTCAACATTGAGGAGAGATGATGAGACACCTTACAGCAAAATCAGGGCATTAAAATTAAAAGGGTATTTACTAACATACCACAGGTGTCTGTTATCTTACCAGCATAAATGAACCACAACTAGATCCACCCACCATAAACTCACCTCAGACTGACGGCCAATGCACCATTCTTATTTGCATATGCATATTCCTATCATAACATTATTTTTTTTTTCTATACAAGACATATTTCTGGGTCTAATCAACATCCCTTTCATCTTTATTTTTCTATTCAGCATTTTTTCACAAGACAGTGTGACAAAAACTTATTTTGACTTAAATGTCTCTGTGAAATTAAAGATGTTAATTCAATTTATAGATGAAAATATCAAAGCTGAAGAGAATCCACGTGACAGTTTGTCTGGTCACTCACCTCCACTGGTGAAACCTAGGATATGCTTTCTTAGAACTTCTGTCTGTTTCTCTCTTCCAGTGCTATTACAGAGGAGTTGGCTTAGTCTCATTTTCTTTATTTCATTCCAAGGACTCCTCATCTTCCCTTGGCCTATTTTTTTTCCCTTCTCTCTCCCAATCCACTCCTCGTCATAAAGCTTTCTGAAAATTACGGCAAGCTTCATAGCTCTGTGGGTTTTTAAAAAAACTCATAAAATAGAGCTTTTTTTCTTTTTTTAAGCAGAACACATGCAGGGTGCTTAAGAGCAATGTGAAAATGCTCTCATTTGACTACCCTCCTTTCAGGGTAATTTTTGGCAACAGATGAAATTCATAAAGAACACAAGGAATAAATTAGCAGGTCATCAACATTTTTACAGTCACGGAACATAAGAACGAGAAAATTGTTAAGAATAGTTATGTTAGGTGAATCAATGAATAAATCACGTTGGGGGAAAAAATATGACAAGGAAGTCAGTTTAAGCATGCCTTGATACTGTCTGAGCTCCTTAAGTTATTACATCCAATTGTCTTTTTATTTTTCTTTCCTTCACATCTTCTAAATTTCAGTGCCTATTGCTGAGTGCCTGCTCTTGGCCATCCAGAGCCTTTCTTCAGAGCCAAGTATTTGTAGATCCACATAAAGAGCTAAAGCTCAGTCTCACAGTAATGTTTGATAAGCCTCAGAGTGGTCACCCAAAATACGTCACTCAAAGTTAGCAGAAACATTTGGAAATAATGGCCTAGTTCAATGCATTCTGTGAAAACGAAAATAATATGAAATGAAAATTTTACCTTGCAATGACTGCGTGTGTAAAGTATTTTACAAGCCTTGTTATATTGTATTACTTAGAAATATTAGGGATTTGTCCTGACTTTGAGCAGAAAGTAATGTTTCCTGCTTTAGACTTATTGTTACCAAATCTGTTGCTGCTGCAGAGACAAAACGAATACATCAACAAATCAACAAGGAAAGATTTATTTTTCTTAATAAGTTAAATGAAGAGAAATTGACCTGACTACAGTGGACTTGCGCCAAAACTAGGAGCTATAAACAACCACATAACAGCAATACAACACCTTGCTGCTGGCATGCTGAAATTCACCATATGCTTGACATACACAATAGGGTCACAGGGAGGCAATGGCAAAACATAAGAGAATTTCTAAATGCTATAACTGATCATTTTACTGCTAAAAAGGTACTGAACCTAATTTATAATAGATTTCTATACCGGAAGGACCTAAGCCATGATTATTTACTACTCTGACCTTCTGCAGTAAATTTTTTGGCAAGTTGTCGCCAATAAAGAAAAATGGAAGTGTTTTCCATATATCATCCACTCTCAGATAAACCAGCATCACTTGAAAGTAAGTTACAAAAAACAGCATGAGATGACATATGAGTTTATATATAAAACACTTGGCTACAGCCAGTAGGCATGAACTGGTGAGAACAAACAGTTGTAGCAGATTCTCCCCACCACACATCTCCCACAAGCTCTTCCCTTCTTCCTTCACTCCTTACATATGTGATGGCTCATGTCTAAAGTCCAGAAGGAAGACAATGGTCCTAGAGAAGGCAGGAGAGACAGTGGTAAGGATGGCGAGGACATCTCCCCATCAGCTGGGACAGCAGGACAGGGAGAGAATTGTCCTCAGCAGCAGCACAGAAGAAAATGCACACTAAAACTTTTTTTTTATGGTTTGACAGCATTCTTTCCTTGCTCAGGTCTAGTAGGATACTCTGGAATTAAAAGTCTCCTTGCTATTACTCAATTGCAAAATAACATGGGCTGCAAGTCACTTAATGAAGTGCCTCTGATTACATTTAGAAAGCATTCTCCTTTCACCCTTCTGAATCCTTGTGTCATTACTAGCAAATCAAAGGCAATTCTGTTCTGTCTAAATATATTTTTATTTATGATACACACATGTGCTTATATATGTATATACAGATAATATCATATATAGTAGTATATAGGGATGTCTTTGTAAGTATATAGATTTACCTAAGTAAATCTCCACAAATAATGGAATTTCACATAAACTGCCAAAAGGCCACACTGACACAATAAAGAAAATATTATAGAAGAGATATAGAGATATAGAAAGAATATATAACACAAAATTGTTTTTCTGTGCTTTCATGTGTGATCGTCCCCAGTGCTTGACCCTATGGTCTCTTCCAGCTCATGGCTCCTCAGTACTTTAGGTTTTTTCCCACATTTTCTAATTCTATCCTTTCTATATCCAGAAATTCTTCTTTTTACTAATTATAAGTTGGAGCAGAGGTATGTAGCTCCTGGCTAAAACAATATTTAGACTAAACACTTTAGGAGTAGGCTGGACATAAGAACTGCCAAGGTCATATTTCAGACTCTTCCCCAGAAAGGAATGGAGAGCAGAAACAAATGTCAGGGACACTAATTTAAAAGCTCTCTCCTTTACCTCCCCACCAATTTTCACCTCCTTGTAAAAGCAAAATTATTTTTGAGACCTTGCTTCCCCCTTAAAACGTGTTTAAAATTGTCAAATATGTCACAGAGGGATGAAGACACAGAGTTCAGTAACCTGGAAAAATAACTTGTGTTTTACTTAGCTCTCAGCTCTCATTTTGCCCAATGCATAAGCCTTGCCTTCTTTTGCCTCTCTTCTTTTTCTAATCTTTCAGACTCATATTAGTCTCAGGTAGCAAAACATTTTGGCATATGCTTTTTTTCTTGGTTGTAATTCATTTTATCCCTTTTTTTTTGTTGCAGCAAACTTCTTGGCCTATTCTTGAAGCCGCATTACAGCTTCAGATGTTTACAAACGATTTACTAACGCAAGATATGATTCCTTGAAGTTTAGATCTTGTGAAAAAGGCTTATAGATCAGAGTCTTCTTTTTGTTTCATCATTCAAAGTGAATACCTAGTACAATGGGAATTGTGCAATATCTTGAGCCTTAAAGAAGCTTCATGTTCTTAGAGGGATTAACTCTATGAGCTAAAATTTTGGAATGGGTAAGTAAATATGCATAGCCACTGAAAATTAGCTTAATATTGTCTAAGGAAAGAAATGTGGTCAGTCCTTACCATTAATTTAGAGGGTTGGGTTTGGCTCTTTAGATTTAGACAGATAAAACAAGGCACACAAGTATTCAAAACCCTTCTTGACAATATTTTCTGTTCCATAAACCACATAAGGCAAGCATGAACTCCTTTTGGGTGGCAATAGTTACTAGACAAATTAGTTTTTCCTCTTTCAGTCTGTGGTTACAGCTGAAATACTCTGCAAAGGAAGCACAGCAGTGGGCAAAAGATTTTCATGTGGCTTTAAGAAAATAAAAGACTTGTCCATTTGAAATCCTTGCACTAGCAAGACTTTCTTAGGATACAAATGCGTATCTCTTACTTTCATAGAATCATAGAATCATAGAATGTGTAAGGTTGGAAGGGACCTTAGAGGTCATCTAGTCCAACCTCCCTGCA
>JAUBOD010001019.1:1114153-1154162 GCA_032353885.1 Nothura maculosa
AAGCAGCTACTTAAAGATTTCTGAAGTCCTTTTATCACACTTGCCTTTTAATTAATTTGCTGAGAGCTTCCAGCCAGTTGGCAAGGCTAGCAAATAGGTGAAGTGGGTTGATGGATGCTCACTCATTTTTTCTTTATGTACAGCCACTACACACTGCAATTCATCTGAGAAAGAAGTAAATAAAGCATTCTCAGCCATCCAGGCCAAGCCTCTTTTCAAAATATAAAACTCTTCTTTAAGCTCCATGTTAGGGTTCCCCTAGTGTGTGTCATAATTGTGTTGCACATGAGCAAAGGTTTTCTCATTCACTTTCTTATCATTCCAGGAGGCATTTACTTTTGCAGTATTAGTATTAGCTAAGAGATTTGTATTTTCTTCTTGTTGCAATAATTTAAATGAAGTAGGAATTAAACATATGGTAGAGTTGCTATCTGACCCTTTAGTTATTTGTTATTTTATTTTTAAAGATCAGTTTTATATTTGTTTTGCTCAAACTCTGTAACCTTGCCCTTCAATTCTCATAACTTCTTAGAAGTAATGTAAAAGAAAACAACTCACCATTTCTTGGTAGTCCTCCAGAATACGGTCATCTTTTCATAATCCCAAATGAAAAAAAAAAGTCAAAAAAGTAGCTTGTTATTTTAATTATGTAAGGAGTGTATGATTCTCATTTGTAGGTGGAGTTGTTATTGCTCCTCTTTTCTACCAATTAGAGTAAGTGCTTTAGCAGCACAACCAACTTCATGTATTATGGAAAGTGTCCTGGCATGTTGCCAGGTTGATACTTCACTATAAAAGTAAAAAGCCTTGTACAAATACTTATTCCTCATGAAATGTGCAAAATTAAACCCACATCAATCTTTTAAAACTAAATCCTATTTATTTTTCTATGCAACTTGTCTGAGCTGAATACAGACTGCATTTTTGTGCTACTTGTCTATTTTCTTTTGTTTCATCATGTATGCCACAATTAATCATCCAAAGCTATGAAATGGTCAAAGACAGTTTCTGGAAGGTTTTAAACAGAGGGTTTTAGTACTGAGACAAATCTAACTTCCTTGTAAAACATTACATTTAGTGAAGAATTGCATAGGAAAAACTCCAGCCGTTAATAAATTGTACTGAAATTAAAATCTATTGGAAGTGTACTGCTTCATTTTTGATCTTTTTTTTATCTACTGTCTGTGGCAGTCTGGTGCACCCTACAATGGTAGAGTAATATGGATTAGATAGGACTCCTTACATAATGGAATCATTATGTATTTTGTAGGCTAGACATGTGGTTTGTGTAATTTATTCTTTTTCATTTCAGTATGTTCATTTTTCTTTCTAATCTCTAATCTAGTATAAGGGGAACACAAATTTGCAATGATGTTTCTCAAAGAACATATGCTATTCCCTTAACTTTGCCCACCAAGGAGGCTTGCTACTCGACAAAGATCTTCCTAATTAACTCTCTTTTAGGACACCAATTACCACATGGCTGTTTCCTGAAGATGACTGATCAAGACACAAAAGCTTCAATAAGGACTATAAGAGTTCTTCAAATTTACATGGGAAATGTCTGCCAGATGCCAGTCTCAGGTAATTGCACTATTATTTCCCAAAGGTAGACAAAATATAGCTTTATTTTTCAGTTCAAGCCAATACCCTTTCCAAAAAGAAAGAAAAAGAAAAAAAAAAAGAAGCTGTATTCAGAGCAAAAGACTTGTAGCACTATCTGTAGTGCTTTCTTCATTAGTTCACTGAAGTGCAGAAATTGAAGACATAGAGGACATACTTGCTGTACAAGTCCTTTTGTGTAAGTAAAGGTATATATACAATCTCAGATAATCATTCCCATCACTCAGCACTTTCTTTTTTTTTTTTTGTAATCTATTCATATTTTCTCCATTATCACAAACAAAACAAAACAAAAAAAACAATCCTCATGTAATATCTGACAATTCAGGTATTGCAGGTAGACCAGTCACCGTAACTTTTTTTAATGGAAGAACCCTTTTTTTTCCTATTTGTATGAACTCTGATAATTAATTCATGCTCAAAGATATTACTTAGAACTTGGTCACCCTTAATCTCAGTCACCATTTGTATTTATTTTTAAAGCTGCTTACAAGATTTTAATCCTCAGAAACTCTACTGACAACAATAATGTATGGAGACAGCTATAAAGTAATTTGTCTTTCCAAGATGAATTAGTTATCAAACTCAGAGGAGAAGGATTTTCTTATTCTGTTTAAAAAGACTGAAGAGAGAAGCCCAAAGATATCAGTATACTATTGTCCAGTGGGCTAGTGTTGTTTATCTAGCTTAATAAGATTCAAACCCATAGTGTACCAGTATTTCTTTTTTTCTTTTAACCTAAGGGAACTCACTTTCACAGAGGCCAGCCAAAGCACCCTTCTTTAGAGCACTGTAGCTACAGTGGTAGTAGAAACCCGTATTACGCATGAAAACAACCTTTTTTTTTTTTACTCAAATGACACTCTGCAACAAAGTCTGAAAGTGAAGCACTGGAGTGCCAGGTTGGTTTGCATAATTTAACAGGTGCCTTCTCCAGTGTTCCTCTCATTTTCTTTGCAACCTCTCTGTGATTTGAGTGTTAGAAGCACTTCAGACCTCATAAAGACACCAAAGATATCATGCTTTTACTTAAACATTCAAATTGTATTCAAGATCTAGTTCAATGAGTACTTTTGCTTTGGATAATCTTGCCAGATGGACACTTTGGAAGACATTACAAAAGAGATTTGATACCAGAAATCTGTGGGGCTTTCTCTTTCCTAAATTATAGATATTTATTACCTGTGACCAGTTGACTCAGTATTATTAATTCATGCCCTATGGGTTTCTTGCATTTGCTCCTGCGATCTTTCTTTACTGTTCTTCCAATCTCCTATTTTCATTTGGAAAGATTACTAAAATAGTAATATTAACTAGGTGTATTTTATTTCCATTCTCTCTCTCTATATACATATATATACTTTCTTTGCTTCTTAAGATCAGAGGCAGTCTTAGGACAAAAGTTGTGAGGGTTTTATCCTCAGGATACCTAACTTATCCAGGTCAGTGCTGGTTGATGACCAGCTCTTCAAAAAAATTTTTTCCTCTTCATCCTACCACAAGCATTAGAAGAAAAGCTTACCACTTCATAAATTCAACTACAGCTCATTTTACAGCTGAACAGCTGGTTTAAAATGTAACTTATTTCCAAACAGACTGGTGTTTTATGTTATTTAGCACTAAATAATAGGCTTAAGTTACATATAATAAGTGGAATAAAAAAAACTCAATACAAAAGTTTCGTTTGACATGCAAGAAATCTTGGAAGAGACATATCATGCAAAAAAATGCTTAGTTCTGGATGACAGGGCTTCAAATAAGAAGTGATATTCTAACTTTGCAAAGCTCAACATCTAAAATTTCTGATAAGTACTATGCTGTATATTCAAAGCATGTAAACTTTAAGCTACAGTTACAAATATTTACTATACACTAGATATAAGGAGAATTATCAAGATATTTTTCACAAATCCCTCAGTTCACACAGTCGATAATAAAATAGGTCACAAGCTTTTTCCTGCAATAATCTCACAGTTGTTGTCTGTGCTTTTTCGCCACTGTGACATAAGACTTTATCCCCTGATGCCACATCCATGAAATATGGACGGGCAAGTGAGATTTACTATTTTTCTTGACCATACCTTTATACAACGTACACCAGCAGTCTTATCTCAATTATTCTCTTTCTGAGGTGGGGAGCAGCTCACAGTATCAGTACGTTGGCTGATGTGACTTGAGCAGCTGGGACGAAAGACCAACTTGCTGCTCTGAGACAGATAAACCTGCGAGAAAGAAGCAAAATCAGTAACGACAATGCAGGGTGATATGAGAGTAACTGGAAGACAGTTTGCCAGCTAACAGAGCTGGTGAGGATGCTCAAGATGCGAACAATTGCCATATAGTGCAACATATCCACCTTCTTCCCCTGAATTCCTGTTCCCTTTGTTTCCCTTTGTTTTCACTGCTAAGCCTCACATTCAAGCAAGAGGATGCTCTTGTTGCAAATTCTACTGCCCAAGTAGAAACTAATAAAACAGGATAAAAACAGGATAAAAAGGGGAAGACAGGAGCAGAAGAGCTTATGCAGTACTGTGGAAATTCTCTCATTAATAGGATTGTTCCTGCCAAATGGAAAACCCCTTTTGAAAGCTGTTTACAGTCTTTTCCAAAGCTACTTAATGGATTTTTTTTTATCATGTCTACAATTACACTGCTCTTTCTAAATGGAAAGTCTGATTATAAAAATCTCCTGCTTTCATTTAGTGGAAGGTCTAATTTCTACAATCCAACTGCTTCTGTTTCTTGGAGAGTATCTTTTATTATCTGTTTATATAACGTCTCTAGGTCTCAAGAGATCTGAGCTGAGGCAAAACCTCACAGATGCATTTTAGAGAAAGAAGAAAGTAAAAGCCTATATACAGTGAAATAAATGTGATACTCAGGTGTTTTGCTCTTGTTCCTGGACTCTATTCAAGAAAATGCAACAGCATTACTGTACCATGACAGAGACCTGCTCAGATAAATTTTTATCATTAGCAGCCAAAAAAATAATAAATAATGGACTGCATTATGGCTCTTCTCACATTTCTGATGTCACAGTTAGCTCCCAAGGCTGTCAGGGATTCTTGAGGGTATGTAAAGATTTATCTAGCAATAAAGAACTCATCATGCCCATAGCTTACTTACATACCTTGTAGAAGAAGATGTTCTGGAATACATTTTGGAAAGGTGTGTGGTCAAAGCATTACTCTGTTACAACATTTCCTGGATGGCATTTAGATCCAGGAAATACCAGAGAAACTTGGATCTTCTCCTAACCTATACAACCATGCTGAACTAATTCATTTTGCAAAAGGGAAGCAAGTGATACTAAGTTCTCCATCTCTTTCTTCCTATGCTTAGCACCAGAAAAGAGAGTTTTTTAAAAAAATTGCCCTCAACATCCCAAAGTTCTGAGGTTACTTTGATGGCAAACCAACTTACTTCAAATAGCATAGGTATATTGTTTTTGTGTTTCTTTGTGGTTAAAACAAAACTTTATATCCTTTTTCTATCTGCTGTTGCTGTAGCACATAAGTGTGTAACTGCATGCAAAAGCAACTCTACACAAACAATTTAAAACTTCATCCTAATTCTTATAGTTGTTCTGAAAAAAAAAAAAAGGAATACAGAACAAATTCTGACATGTTTTTGTTATCCAAACATTGAGTTTGGGTGCAAAATTTTTCAAGGACAGCTACTGTAACATTAGGTGGGTTGTGAGGTTGACACGACCTTCTCTCATCCTTCTCTCACCCTTAACATTCTCTTCAAACACACACAAATATCCATTTTAGAGACAATCATCCTTGAGATGCATCTGTGTAGGTCCTTTCAGGAAGTTTTCTACTGTGACAGAAAACAGTTTAGCAATGCTGTCTAAATCTCCTTGTTCAGATCTCTGTTACAAGCAAACCTTTGAAAAAATTGTCTGAAATACAATCTTCAAAACAATTTAGAGGGTTGTTTAATGAACTGCAGGTCCAAACACCAGGCACTATAGGTCCATGAACGTCCATAGCCTTCCTCCACAGCTGAACAATCTACCCCATATGCAGCTTTCAGATCTGTTCAAATCTTTACACATCAAAGGTTTTTAGTGCAGTTCTTGAGACTACGAGCCCAAGGGTCTGCTGAAGAAATCTGTTTTTGTCGTTGTGACCAGGCATGCTGCCAAGGATACTTGGTTAAATGTTATACATTTTGAATAATGTCCACTTGTATGAGATTTCGAGGCATTCCCACAAGGTACTACATTTTCCTAAATTTCACTGACTTAACTAATAACACTAAAGTCAGGCAAATCTTCCCTAGTCATTTGCAGGATGCAGCCCACTAATCTTAATGGAAGATATTCTTAATAATGAACATTTTAAGTAGCACGTGGCTAAGCAAAAGGTTGTTACATTATCATCACTGCAACTGTAAATTTCAGTAAGGAATTTTCTGTGCCATTTGTTTAATATTTGCTATCTTGGGCTCCATGGATTTGGGGATCTAATAGATATTTAATTCAAAAGAATACAACAGAAAAACTAATTTCATTTATAACTACCTTTATTCTGTCTCCTTGCGGTTTCTGTGAGATTCTTAAAGTTTGCATACATTTTAAGATGTGATCAATTGTAGGCCATTCCACATTACATGATAATTTAATTTTTATGATGTAGCAGTTTATTCCTACATCATTTTATGTGACTGAAAAGAGGCCAGTTTCCTTGCTTTATATTATGTACGTAGAAGTATTGCCAGGACGAAGGAGCATTAGAGTTCTCAAACAGATTCCTTTTCCCTTTACAATACCATATTTGATAATAGGTTTCAGGTTGCCCTGTATTGCTCCATAGGTCTAACCATCTATTTGGACAAAAGATATCAACAGAAAAGATAATGCATACATCAAGTCTGATTTCTGACTGATTCTTAGGTCTAATGTATAACTGTAAATCATAAAATAAACACTAAAAAAAAACCCTAAAACTCACAGACTAAAGAATACTCACTAAAAGCACTTCTTAGCCGCACATATTTACACACTGTTTTCAGAATGTAGCAATAATAAAATAATAGCAATAATATTGATGATATATATCATACTATATATAATATATATAATATAATAAAAATACAAATATTAAATAATGACCAATAATACAATTGTTCAGCATATCTAGATATATTAATATTTGACCCTATAAAACATTAAATAAAGTCCAAGTTAAAGAATATAGAATATAACTGGAATATTTTCAGAAAGCATCCAGATTAAGAATTACTTAAGTAGAAAAAAAAAAAGAGAGAAACATGATTTACAAGTTGAGAAAGAATTCCAACTACAAATAATGATACTATGAGTGAGATAAGTCCTAAAAATGATCCAAGAAACAGTGTCAATGACAAAGTCTAAAAGGAAGCTAGGCTGCAGCATATAAATAGCTGGGGCTTTTATCCCAAGCCCAGACTCACCTCCTGTGACTGGAGTGCTTTTCCAAGAGCCTGCCCTTGAAAAGAGATCTGCCTTCTCTTTTAAATTTAAGATGAAAGGAAAGCCCAGATAAGTCCCTGTGCTAGATCTTGGGCTTGTAAAGGTACTGACAGAAGGCAGCTTGTCTCATAGTTTTGCTTGAGTTGCCAGAACCAGGACATTCTGCAAGGTTTTCAGCTCCCGGACGTGCTATTCTGGAACATCTGCTGCCATGAACATCCCGAAAATCTTCCCTCCCGACAATTTTGCAGGTGTCAGGAAAACAACACATAACTCCTACATATCTGCTTTTTCTTCTGGTAGCATCTTGCATCTTTTGCTTCAGTTTTGCACTAGCCCTGTACATGTGTGAAAGTATAAAAAGGAATTCCATTGATTGGGTATTTGAGAGTGAGTTTTACATTTCTGAATGTTTCTAGGCCTAAATTTTGTTCAGGCTGAGGGAGCAGGATGGCAGAGGAACCACCACTGGCATTTTATCCCTTTCTACAATATTATATGAACTAAGGCTCTGTGAAGTGCCTGTCACTCTTCACTGAGTAAAGAGGACATCCTGATAAATATCTTAGATCAAATATGCCATATAAGTGGTTGAAATGCATGAAATGTATCAAAACCTAAAGCAATACTATAGCTGTCTACTTGGGTTAAATTGTTATGTAGATCAATACTAATCTTAAATCCCAACTAAGCTCTAGTGCTTGAGGTTTAGGTCAGAGCTGCATTTCCTGATAAAAGCAATTTTCTCTAATGCTACATCCTGTGATTTTTTTTTTTTACGTTGCAGTAACTGTGATATACAAGTAATTGCTGAACAAGGTTTACCAGTGGAATTTATAGAACTAAATGGAGATGCTACTGGTACATGGTGGTACGTGATGGTGCACTGGTACTTTGACATAAAATGAAATGAATGTTTCTTTTTACCAACTGAAAAATGACTATTCTGTAAGCCATTTCAGTCAGATCACAGTCACAACAATTCTGCTCTACAGCTGATCCAGCAGGATGTACCTCTTTAAAAATCTTTTATCTTTAAAAATTTTTTATCTTGTATTCCAAAAATACACTGGCTGCTTTCACAGACAGGAAAACAAAAATACTTCCTTCAGTTCTAATCACAATTAGAACTGATTGTGATCAGATTAGAACTGTGTAAAGGAGCAAAATGGAGTTCCATCTTAAAAAAATAAAAGCACACATCTTTGAAGTCTGTGAAGAATTTCTTTCTTTTTAGTAATCTGAAAGGCAGCTCCAGCAGTCATCACGTGTACAGCTACTTCTCTGAAGTAGCTCCAGTTCTAGTAGATGTAACTTCCTCCATATATCTCTGCCTGAACACCCTGATGAGGCTGTCGCCAGGAAAACCCTGGAGCCGAGGGCCCAGACCGTCAAAGATGCATTCAGAAGGAGTAAGATGTGTTAACAGGAACTGGGTGCCTTTGCAGATCCATGTCTAAACAGTCCATAACTCATAGCAACTAGTTCTGAAAACTTTGAAATGCTTCCTTTGTAAAGGAAAATCACAGCATTTTTTTAGCTGCCTATTTTTGATATAACCTCCTACTGCACTCTGCCTAACACTTATATATGAGCCTTTGTGTAACATGATTAAAATAATCTAAGTCAAGTTTGGCCATTTGCAACACAGCATGAACCCATTCATCAAATAAGGTTTTCAACTTTCAACAAGTTCTCATCTCGGGGAGCTAATCATAGCACTAGGCAGGTAAAATATCGGTGGAATTAGTTTAGTTTCTGAGTTAATGCTCACACTACTGAAATACACCTAAAAGGGATAGAGGAACTAACCTGCAGTTGTAGAAGAAAAATCTGCCCCAGCTTAACACCACCTTAAGTCCTGTTTAGACACCATGTGTTGTCTCCTATAGAGGAGGTTACATATCTCACTATCATTTGGCACTTAGAGAACATTTTGATTTTAAACCACCACTTAAATTCTGAATTAAATTTTGGCACTTCCAGTATCAAAATTAACTTCTAAATAGTTGAAATTCCACCATTATAAAATTTTCTAAAAATACAACAGTTAAGCATAAAAGAAAAAAAAATAGGGTCTGCACTGGTGGCAAGTGTATTGCATGCCATGTTTGCTTTAGAGCTCATGGCAGAAGAATGCAAAAAAAGACCACTACAATTACTACCAGCACCTCAAAGAACCAATCCTCTCCAGAAGCAGCTAAGAAAGCCCAAACAAGTATAAAAGAGCATGTCTTAAATATTTTCCCAAATTCCCATCCTTTTGGGCAGGCTAAAATGACAATTTATTCCTCTCATTCCCTTTTAATTTACAAGTTATTTTCAGAGACAAGGATTCTGAAGAGCCTTCCCATCTGCCTTGTGTAATTTAATTTTCAGTACAACTTTAAAGGACCTATGGCCAAACTCTACATTTGTTTACAGCAGTATATTTCCATGTTTACTCAGTTATAACTAAATCCAACATTTTTGCCACAGCATTCTGTGTACTTGATTCATTTGGCTTTCTTTATAGTATCTTCAGTGACACATCCAAACGATTTGTGGTTGGTAGCTGTTTTCTCCTAATCTTTAGTGACAGCTCAGCTCAATCTCTGGTGTTTTCCAGGCTTGGACAGAAGTCAGAAAATAAAATAGCATTCTTCTTGCTCTCATTGACAAATGTTTTCCTCTGTTTTTTTACCCAAAGCTCTTCTACACAGAAGTTTTCTATTTTTCACTTCTAATGTTTCAGTTTTTGAACTCTGAATTTTAATGGCTCTTCTCTGCAGTGTAACAGATGTTCCTTGCCATTTACATATCCTTCGGAAATAAAGTTTGCAGTGATAAAGACTTTAAAACATTGATTTATTCGATGCTTTTTGTATTAAAATTACCGTAAAAAGAAATAGCTTTTTTTTTCTCCCTGTTTTGCCTAACCTTCTTCCCCTTTCCCTTAAAAGGGAATGAGAACTAGAAATGAGAGAGCAGCACTGAAAGAGAAATATGATGAAGAAGGCTCCTAGAAGATGGTCTGTGAGACAGACCCCCAGAAGTTTTGCACAGCTCTGGATGTCTTGCACTCATCCAACAGAGAAGAAAGGAAGAATTTATCAAGCCGACACTAGCCTCCTTGCTCCAAGTACAGAGACCTATCAATTTCTGTCTCTTGGCTAGTCTTTGTAATAAATATAGGCTTCGTGTGTAATAAAAACCAGCTGAGTGTTTCTCAAGGTACAGATGCCTTCTTTTCTTCTGATTCCAGCTAAGATTGTTCCTACTCTTCATAATCTCTCACAGCTGCCAAAAATCCATCTTATCTTTGCATGAGGTGAAGTTTCCATTAACAGCTATTATGGTAGCAGAGGTCAGACATCCAGTGTCAAATGAGTTGCTAAAGAGAAACACTGTGCTAGAAAATGCTTTACTAGGGAGAAAAAATCTCAGCTGAGGTGTGTTTTATTATTAATTTGAATAGTTTTTATGCACAGATGTGGCTCCTGACAGACTGGTTTCTGAAGTCCTAGAAAAAGAAAGGAAAATCTGGGGTGTGGAGGAAGTAGGAGTATATATCCACTTGGCTAACTGAAGAGGAATTTTAATAGTCTTCATGATGTACAGCTTTCAGTATATCAGCCAGACATACTGATGGACGCTTCAGGTCAGAGAGCTCTAATGAAGAAAGCTCTGACTGTAAACACCACAATTTCAACATTCACATCACTACAGATGAGATTTCCTATTTCCAGTCACAGTGCAGAAACAAAATAAAAGCAAAAACAACATTCACTTAATGGAAAAACAAAATTACTCAGAAGAAAAACAATCCCAACTCAAACATCTTCATTTCAAAAAAGTCTTCCTCTGCTAAAAACATCTAGATTGAATAAATCCTTTGTTGATAATAAATGCACTTTCATACTTTTCTAGTATGATAATATTTTTTTTGGTGTTATCTACTAGTTTTTCATAGCAAATTTTAAGGAAATGCATTAAGTCATAGATCTGATTCAAGAGGATTTTTAACTAAAAACATCCACAGTCTTTTCAATAAATAAATGAAAATCTTTTTTAATAAGTACTCCAGGTGAATTAAGAAAGCCAGACATCAAAGTGAAAAGGTACTTCACCGAACAGAAGTAAAGGAGAAATACTTTGGTATTTAGCATTGCACTTTACATAACCATACATGAGCAGCATCAAATTTCTCAGTATGTTTTTCTACATCAAAAAATCAATATACAAATAAAATTGTAATCTGTGCTGTGCATGTTAAAGATGGAGTTCTGCTTAAATTTAAAACAACTTACACACTGATAAATCATCACTGCTTCTATTCCCCCAGAATTACAAGCTAAGAGCACCATGCCTGCATGCATCTCCAATGATACAATTTTCAGTGACTTAGTTCCTTCATCTCCCAAGTGAAAATAGGAAGCAAAGCCTATCCTGAACACAGAACAGAGATGAAAGAAGGATATTCTTGTCAGGGATAGCAGAAGACAGAAGCTTTGCTGACTGCTCACAGCTTTATTTAGTGTTGGGCAACCTTATTAACTACAACTCATGTCCCAAAAGGATACAGGGCATTTGGCTAAATTTCTCTCTTCTTTACTCACTCTCACCATCATTGTCTTTCTCATAAAGAAAGGGGAAATATTTTATTGCTCCTTATGCAAATAGATAGAGAGAAAATTTTAGGAAATACTAAGTAGAGTGAACAGAGTCCCTGAGAAACTGCCATTAAAAAAGTAACACTGCAAGTATCACTAATTGAAGACAACAGCTTAAAGCAAGAAAATACAGAAAACCAAACAAAAAATTATTGCCACCATCAAGATGCAATTGTAGACATTATTACTACAAGCAACTGGTAGATAAAGTGAAAAAAATTATGGTATATACACAAACATCAAAATCCAGAGTTGTGATTAATGTTATTTGGACAGAGCTTGTATCAGTATCACACATAACAGAACTCATGACTACTCACTTCTTTGTAGCCTGCCACCAGACACCAGCGGCTGTAGTTGACATACCTTGGGTCTGTTTTAGCATGTCAGCTCCTCCTCTCTTCCCTCTAACTTCTCTCTTCCTCATGGACAGTATGGGTCCATCACAATCACATTCACCAATGCAAAAAAAAAAAACAAAAAACAAAACAAAACAAAAAAAACCCAGTACTATTGGTTCTGTGTTCTTGACTACAGTCTAAGATAGTAGCTAATGTAGTTTAAAATATTTTTCTAAGCCTTTTTTTTTAAAATAAAATATTTCCATCTCCATTTGTTAGTCAAACTTTTAATCTCATTAAAAAAGTAAAAGTATGCAATTTGTTGCAAAAAATTTTGAATTGAAAAATATTACCATGGTTTGATCTACAGATGCCTTCCTCAATATTATCCTCTGGATAATATTTGCTCTGGATTAAGGTCCTTGATCAAGCTGCCTTTTGATAATGCCTTACATCACTTTATTGAGCTGCCTGGTGCTTCAAGAAAGAAGGGAAAATTGGTGCATGAATTATTCAGGTTCACAAGACATCCCGTCCACACTTCCATATAGTTTCTGCATGGGGCTACATTCGGGGTTCTCTCTTTACACAGACAATTGAATTTCCACTTAAAATACAAAAAGTTCATCTTTACATCAAGAAATAGCTTTGATCTAAAACTTTCAACCTGTCCTATTCATTATTATACGTTCAGTATTTCCATGTGTGCTAAGGAGATTATATTATACCTGAGTTAATCTTATATATATACTGAAATACATAACTGAATTTGGAGCATGTGCAAGATCGTCCTGACAGACCTGGCAGATAAACTGAGAGTTGAATCAGATCTTGTTTCCAAGTTTGGTAACTGGAAAATAAGAGTATCCGATGCAACAAGGCCAGGCAAGAGAACAGCACAGACTGCCAGGGGCTGTGCTGGTTTTATTCTCTACGTAAGTAGAAAGTTGCATGGCTTATTTTACTGCTTGTGAGCCAGAAGGTCATAGGCAGCACAGCTAAGCCTCTCCTGGGGTTCCTGGAAGGGAATTTCACTCGTACCACAATGCGTCTTCTAGGCACATTCTCTGGCTTTCCTTCCCTCTCCACATCTTCTCCATTTTCAGTATTATTGCTACATTCAATAAGGTAGCAACATATGTGTTTTTTCTTCCCAGTCTGACAACAGTAAGTGTTAAGTAGACGATAGTTTCAAAATGCAATGTGTATATCACATTTTGTGACTAACACAATCTTCCAATCAGGACATTTTGATCTTCCAGTTATAACTATGGGCTTTCTCAGGAAATGCTCTTTTTACATGCTCTCATAAACTCCCAGAATGTCTGGTTTTGTTTCACTCTCTAAGCTAAAGAATACCAATAGTTACTCTTCGCTTTTCCAATGCATGTTTATTAAACTGATAAAGACTGCAAGATGTATTGAAAGAAACACTTGCCTTATTTTATTTTGGCAATGACAGGAGAGTTGAATCCATTTTAAAGCCAGAAGAAAAAAGAATTGGCATGTCCCAGCTATATTATACTCACATATACACTCACTCACACTCTCACCCCTATATATATAAATACACACACACACACACACACACACACACACGTGCACACATCAAGGCATGCATATATACATTTTTCTCTTTCTTTTTTTTTTTCTTTTTCCTTTTACAGGTACCTTCCAGACATCCAGCCAACCCATGTAAATGCTTGCCAGCTTACGTATTCAATTGCATCAGCATATAATGCTAGACAGATTTTCTTCCCTTCTGTGTTGCAGCATGAGAAGGATCTTTTAGGTGAAACTGGAGAGCACAGGGTATTGGTAGTGGGAGTAAAGAAAACTAACCTCTATTGCACAACAGAGATGGATTAAAATGCATACACATGCAGATGGTGCACTCAAATACAGTGTCATGCCCTCTGTATAATTTATAGAATACATGCCTGAACTAATAAATGCCTCAGGGACTAGTGAGTGGTGAGCAGAAGCCCTGCTAAAGAGCAGTGGTTATATTAAAATCAGTCTAAACCAGCTAATGCCCTATTTAAGGTCTAGTCAATAAAACAGAAGCTGTAGTTGATAATTCAGAAAATCTGCTGAACTTTCCGCCCTCTGTGTCTCTGTCTCGCTTTTCACATACCCATACATATATACCCTTCAGTAAATTGCAGCAAGGAAACAAAAATTTGCTTAAAGAAAGCAGATATTGTACTGTTATTACAGTCAGCACTCAGGAGAGTATGTATTTTCTAATTTCTGCTTAAACTTATGGTAAAGGAAGAAAAAGACTAAAGTTCTTTATCCAGAATGTGGAGTTGAAGGTAAGGTCACTGCTTGCCAGCAGGCTATGACAGACTTTAATTAAACATTTTTATGCCACTCATCTGCTGCTGGGGAACATGTCATTAAAACACAGGAAACATTCATCTACAGATTAATGCTATAAAAAGAAAACTTTTTCACAATCTTTATTTCCAATTAAAAGAAGCTCACAAAACGTTAACCCTTCAAATACTGCAATTCTAACAGTCAATAAAAGTTCCAGGTGGATATTTCCCCTGCCCTGCTAACTAGCTATTTCTTCATCTAGCCACACCAGCTTTATATTAGTGTATGTATACTCATTTGAGTCAGATTCACTCAAAGTCAGTACACTGAACTGAATCTAGTTGTCTGTCTACCTGACCACCTGAAGCTTAGAGAACTGGTTATGGGATGTGACAATATTTTTTGCATTTAGAACAGATTTTAGTTTTTTTTCCAAAAAAAAAGTCAGTGATCTCTATGAAAATCCTTGTGCCTTAGGTAGTCAGGACCACAGTGCATACTATTTTTTATGTTTTTTTTCCTATTTTTATCAACTACTGTGGTCCATCTTGAAGCAATTGTTTTCGCCTGTGAAGGCATCTCTATTTCAGCTCACTATACTTACAAGTCCAAGTAATGTTTTGGATTGGGTTTTTGTAGGGAAAGGAGGTGTAATGGAGGGACACAAATTTCTATGATCTTTTCTATTGAGTGTGTTTTTGATGTTATTTGTGAGATGCTATTCTTATTTTTTATTTTTCTTTTTCAAATTCAAGTTCTCTCATTGAATCCATTCATTTACTCCCTTTGTTCCTTTCTGTAAGGAGACACACTTAAGGTTCGAGCCCTTAGAATGGGTTTTGCATCCAGCAAGAATGGAAACACTTGAATGAAAAGGTGCAACTATTAACATTCATTTTATCTTTTTTTTAAGTCTTTATACATACAGATAACACATTCAGCATTTTTTCTTAGTATGGTACTATATTCGAGAAGCACTTAAAGGTTATAATATGTTTGTTTGCTATTAGCATATATGTAAATATACATAGAAGAAAAAATGTGCAAACAAACATCTAATATTTACATGAAACATTAGTCTAGTCTGTACACTTAGAAATTTAGCACACAGTTTCAATAAAGGCATATTATTACTGTTTTTACTTTTCATACTTTTTAATTACCAAAAATAAAGTCTGTCATCCAGGACTCAATACTACATAAGCACTTAGTTAAACAGGATCAGATTGTTGCTGGAATCATGTTGGAAATATTTACAATAAAACTCACCTGGCTTCAAGTATTGTTCCAAACTTGAACCTCAGCCCAGCCTGAAAGTTCACAAAGGTTCATTAGCCTATTTGAGCAAAACCTAGGCTCATTTTCAAGTAAACTTTGGTTGATTTTTATTCCTAGATAAAGGGCACTACATGATAGTGATATGATTAAAATGTCTTGAATGCAAAACCCCTGTTTGCTGTTGTGGAGTGGAAGAGAAACATTATTGTTCTGGTTACCCATTCAATACTCATAAAAATGGTCGCTCATGTTCATCGGGAGGTTTATTGCACATACTTGCAAATACCCACTATGCAGCTAAAGGATTTACACTGTCAGCTAAGAAAGAAACATATAACATGGGCAAGTGAAAGCATCACTGGTTATTTAAGGAGATAAAATGTCTCCTAAACTGGAATGAGTGAAATCTTAGCAAGAGATGAAAGGGAAAACAGCAACATCTAAATCCTTTCTGAATTAAATATGTATTTCATATTATTATCATCACTTACCATCATAGGTTAATTGAGTGTTTCTTATTGTTCATTAACCCAATGACCCAGATTTAATTGCAGTTCAGGCTCAAGTAAATATCTTTGTAACCACATATGGGAATGGAAGACCCTTAATGAAGTTTAAGGATACACCATAAACCTGGTTTGTAAGAGTGTGACAGACTGCACATCGCTAATCCCCACTCAGTTACAGTTAGCTTGTCAAGATTAAGCAAGGGAAGAATAAGAAAGTATTATTACCTCCTCTGAGGCTTCTATCAGTTTTGAGTCTCCTGTGATGACCCTGGCTCCTTGGAGAGAAGGAAGGAAAGGAAACGAAAAAAAAAGTAATTAATAAAGATGACTGCAGCTCCAAACACTATTCAATGCTCTCTTTTTTTTCACCCCACTGTTTTTACTGTGAAAAAAGAATTTCCAATCCCTATGAAAATGAAATGAAATGCATATGTTTCTTTTATATACAGAAAAGGATATTCTTTGTGAAAAAGGCTCCTTTTTGAAGTCCTACTGAAATCAGTAGATGAACTAATTTAAGCCAAAAATAATACATACCAAGAGAAAGCTGAACTTTCAAGTGCCATTTTGTAAGCAATGTCAACTATATATTTAGAGGTATCAATCTTTTCCTTGGCCATTTGGGACGTTACGTGATGCCCTAATGCTTTGCATTGCAGCATCATTGTCTTTACCTCTATGGCTTAACAAAAGAGGATGAGAATTGTCATTTCGGTATTGAATCTCTGCCTATCCACATTGCTTAATATATTTTTCCACTTGTTGGCTCTGTTTTGGGCTCCCTTTGAGACACAGGAACAGAGGTTTCCAGGGCTAAAACAGCACAGACATGGGAGCTGCAGTCACATTGCCTTCTGACAAGAGCTTTTTCCCTTGCCTCTATTTGCATAATGCCAGAGATGCAATTGAATGCATTTTTTGCAAGATCTTGCATCATTCTTATGTGGCAGGAGAGCCTTTTAGGAAGAAGTCTTATTTTGTGGTGTTTTAGGATTTTAGAACATTTGATGAAAGTTTAATTCATATACCATAATATGTGACTGGGTACCATTTCCACATATACTGCCTTTGTCTCTAATAGATTTGCCTTAGAAAACTAACATGATACAATTCCAGGTACTTTAATTGTGGATATAGTTTGAAAAAGAAAAAATAATTCACCTCCTATTTAAAGAATAGATCTTCCCATGAATAAAATATGAAATACACCAGTTTTGTGTGTTTTTCCTACTATATCACATGCACTTTTCAATTTAAAGATAACATTTATGCAATTTTCAATTTCAAGACAGTATTTTTCTTTCTTTCAATCCTGCCTGGAAGCTGTCTTTCCTAATAGTCCATTATGGAACAAACTTAAAACATTTTAAGCATTTTAAGGTACAACTGCTCATAACCTGAATTCCTGTAATGTCAGATACCTGAAATACAACTTAACTGAAAAAAAATCAAAGCACTCACATAGAAAAAATAAAGCACAAAACAGCTCTTTCTGAATCATTATCAAAAAAAAGAACACACACAAAAGCAACACCCTCTGCTTCTCTCTTTTACCAAGACAATACCAAACAAAACAAAAAGTATGTTAAACCTGCACCATACAGATGGAGGAAAGAATAAACAGGACCAGATGAGAAAGGAAGGCAAAAAAATCACTTGTAATTTTTCAGAATCATTCTGAAGCATTACCTAAAAATTTCTAAAACCCCTCCTTTTAGTAACAAACAAAAACAAGTTCAAAATCAGGATCTTTCACAGTTATATCAATTTGCTTTCTTGAATACAATTACATTTAAAGTTATGACCATGTAGAGTAAGTAACACTGGTAGTCTATTTTATATTTTAACTTAAAGCATTACTGAAGAATCGAGTGAAGAAAAAAGGTAAGCTCAGAATATGATTTCAGCAGCATTTACTGAACTAAGGAAAAAGCAAAAAACATGTAGAGTTGCTATTTTTGTTGGTTATTAAATGTGAATAGCTGGGTAAATTTTTAATTTACATGATGAGTTATTAAAAGAAAATCAAATAGGCACATGGGGACACCAATCATTCCACTTGCTTTCATTACATCCCTCTCAGGTTATTGGGTCTTTTTTTGTATATTAACAATTCCACCAAGCAGACTGCAGGACTGTTCAGCCATCATGCTAATATTTTGGCATGTTCGATAAGCAATGATAGGGTAGAACTTTTTTTTGCTACTCTTGCAAAGAATGTTTGAAGTGTTTATCCACACAACTATGACAAGTTGTGTTAATTAGTACTGAAGGACACTTCTGATGTGACTTTCCAAAAATTACACTAATCTCAGTCTTGAGCATTTGCAGGACACATTTCTGAGTGGTTATATTTAGATTCATATAACTTAAATAAATTTTCAGAGTTGAAGTTTCTGGTCTGATTATTATTCCCACTCCCAAATGTCATAGTGATTTAAATTCCATAATCACAGCTATCTTAATGGGTCATAATATCTGATTTTTTGTATTTAATATTTTTTTATATTAAACACATCTGAAATATTTCTCTAATTAAAAGTACTTGTAGGTCTTGAACTTTCTCCCAATAAGAATTCTTTTGTAGAGCAATCTGCAAACCAGAAATAAATTCCATTTATTTTTCAATGACATCTTAGAGTTATGGTCTCTCTTGTTGCACTTTCCTATATACACAAAAAAGACCTTAATTATATTTTACTTTATTATTTTAGTGACAGTCATGCTAACTTGCTCTCATTCAACTTGTGAGAGAACAAGACTTCAGAAAACTAAGCTTTTGTGTACTTGACTTCTTTCAGGTTCATCTAAGATGCCTTAGTCTGGCTGCCATGTTGTTTCTCAAGTTGGATTAGAAGAAAAATGTCCCTATATAGGGCTTAAGACAGTGAAGCTATTTCCCTTTCATATTCTTCCTTAGCATATCATCAATAGAAAAACTCCACTATATGGGCTGAATTTTTTCATGAAAAAACAAACAACAAATGGAAATTAAAAAAAATTCATTTATGAACATGCCTCCAGATTCACTGATTAAGCAATTTCCATGACAGCCATAGATACATCTAAATGTATTATTGGTTTAAATCATTGGCTATTTACTGTGTCCTGTAAGGTTATTATGGTTTCTGATATGAAACCATATACATGTATACATGTAAAACTACAGACATTTTGAAATAGCACTCTTTTCCCTCTACACATAACTCTTTTCTTATACAAATAATTCTTCTAATCATTAGTTTTAAACTGCATTATTCCTCAATACTTTTTCAGACATAAAATATAATCCTTCAAATTTCTTGGTAAACTGATTCTGAAATTTGTGGCAATATTACTGAAGGAAAGGGAGGTGAAGACATATTTGTTACTGTTCTCATTGTGATCTGTTATCATATAGGACTCAAATAAAGCAGGAGTTAAAAGCAGTTGCTTGGAAAACATATTCCCACTCATCATTATTTCTTTTCTAGCATATAGAGGAACATTCATGCGTTACTACTGTTTTTCTTTGAAGGTCAAAATATGCCAGCTTAAAATGGGTACATGTGACACAGCTGATTATGAATCATCACATAAATTTCGGACAACAAAAATACTTCAAAATTTCAGTATTTGAATTACCACTGAATCAATAGATTAGTTAGAAGGAATAATTTCAATGCCATTTAAATATCTTGCCTTTTGCTACTAAGCAAAGTAGCAGTGTCACAAAACTGAAGATTCTGAGATTCCCATGCTGACTACCAGGGAAAAAGAATGACATAAAAACATTTTTTATTCATTCTTATTTCCTTGGATCTGAGCAGAAGCTGCATACATCCTCCTTAGACAAATCTTGCAACTAAATTAATACAAATTCTGGTTCAAGACTATATCTGAGTTTAAAAAAAAAAAGTTTTCGTTATTCCAGGTCCCATAAGGATTTTCCAAATTCATTAAAAAGAAATTTTAACTCCCTTAAAATTTTTTATACTATTCTGCATAGGGAACAACAGATAATCAGTTACCAGTGCTACACTTTATTTCAAGAGTCTGCATTTTATGCAGGGGGAAAAAATAAAGTTTAATCTGAGGAAGCTGGAATTTTTATCAAAAATAAAAGTTGACATTGCACATCACAAACAGTACAAGTCTTTGGTAATTTTAAGGAAAAATATCATTTTCTTTTGCCTCTGTATCACAAACTACTATATACTATCTTTCCCTCTCCCTCTAATTGGAAAAGGCAAAGCATGGGCTGAGCAGCCCGCTTTCAGCTTGGCAAAATAAAAGCCCTGCTACAATGTAAGGTTTCATCTTTCAACAGGAAATGTCTGCCTGCTGTAAGATTTACTTTTGGAACAATTCTGCATTTCTAAGAGTAAGCTATTACATTACAGGCAAAGTGAAGAACTAGATCAGTATGTTCAATATATGAAACTCTAAGAGCAACATTGCCCTTTTTTCGGTCAAACGAGGAAAAACAAATATGCAGGCTGTTTCCATTATGAGGGGAAATTGGGAAGGCGGAAGGTGTTTTCTAAGGCAGCCTTTATTTACAGAAATTTATAAAGTGCTCATTCCCTGCACACAAGCAGAATTGAACAACCCAAGGCAGTTTCGTTACTCATGTCTCCAAATGCCTGCTAGCCAGAAACCTCTCCCATTAGTTGTTTCCTCTGTGTTAGACTAAGTTGTGTCTCCTATTCACTTGCTGTCTCCTATCTCAGCTCCCTTGGTCTTTTCCGCATCTCTCCCACAGTGAGACAGTCACAAAATGATGGCTAGGAGAATTATTATTGCTTCCAAAGGCCTTGAGTGAGCCTCCTCTGTGTGCTGGGAGGGATTTCTATGTTTCGAGTAGCAGCTACTACACTTTAACAAGACAATTTTACTTCCTTCAAGGCCCTAGAATGAAAGATGTGTGCTCAAGTTTCAGGGAAATTTAGGTTCCTAGTGTTTCAGGGAGAAACACTAGATACAGATGTGCTCTAGCCTACTGGGGGAAAAAACAAACAAAAAAAAACAAAAAAAAAGGGAGGAGGAGCTAGAAGGAAATGTTGTTATTTTAAATATTTCACAAGATCAGTGAGGAAAATCCAAGGATATTTTCTGTACCACAAACTTACAAATTGTAAATGACTGAGGATGTGATGCTTTACTCATAGACCTCATCAGTCTATTAGATCTTCAAAGTATATGTACAACTGTGTGTTTGCTGTATCAGCAAGTAACAAAGTAAATGAAATTCAACATTTACTTGACTATTTCACTGGTCAGTAATAAATAACTGGTCAAGACAGTTATTTCTAAGAACACAGGTCGCACGCCTCAGTGGAAGGAAACATACACTCCCAGTATATAAGGATATTCTTGTAATGAATACTCAGGTAATAGTTTAAAAAAACCAAAAACTGCTAGCCTGCTAGGAAAGGGTGAAAGTTCAGAATGGTCAGGGAAAATTATAGAAACTGCATGAAAAATACAGACTCAATTAAGGTTGACTGCAAAATACTGTACTTAGGCAGGAGGACCCCATACAAAAATATAGAACGAGAAACAGCTAAGCAGCTGTCGTTCAGGAAAAAACTGAGGAGTGTCGTGAGTCAACAAGCTGAATGTGCATCAGTGCTCTGTTCTGTGAAAAGAAGAAAGCATCATATTGGAATGTATTTAACAATCTCACCTTGTTACAGTAAAGAGAACTTGAAACACTGAAGAGGGGATAGTCCCAGGAGAGTCTGGAGGCTTGCCCTGCAAATAGAAAGCTGGGATAGGGATGACCATTTACAGCATATGGAGAGGGGTGACAAGAATGAGAAGGGTCAAAAAATGCAGGGAAAAGGAAAGGGAAGACAAGAAGGGGGAGGAAGGACAGAGAAAGGAGAAGCAAAACAAAAGGTTGAAAAAGCTGAGGATATGCAGTCAAGACAGAAGAGGACTAGAGGATAATGGCTTTCAAATCAGTAACAGTGATCTGAAGTCAAAATAGCTACTAAACTATTTATTCATATGGCAGTAAATAGACATGAAGTAATGGTCTTGAACTTCACGAGTGAAGGTAAGTTAGACACTGGGGAAAAGTTAATGAAGCTGTGGAGGGTCCTGGGACGGCATGGATCCTCCACTGTTGGAAGTCTTTAAAATAAAATATATTAAGAGAATCGTAGGTATACTTGACTCTCCCTCCAGCACTGACCAGATCCCAGGTGACACCTTCTAAATTTAAATAGAATTTTTCTGTGATTCTACAAAACATCACCATAATATCTTTAGAAGCAATGCAGCCATGCTGTTTCCACAGAAATAAAATAGAGGGAGAAGAGGGGCGATGAGTTTTTGAGTATGGATACTGTGATTGATCTGAAAACAATTCCCTGCTAGAATCCTGGGGGTGTATTAAGGAAATTTCCAGAGGGACTAACTTTTCTTACTTCCCATTGTCTTTGCTTTTTTCCTCAAAATTATTCTCCAGATTTGGCTTCTTTTAATCTTAGTGCATCACATCCTCCAGAGCAATTTTCAAATATATCTCCTCAGAACAGTCCAAGAGATGTGCTGCATGATAAAGAAATGCCAGGAATCTTACTCTTGTTAGTTTTCCTTTTTCTTTCTAAATTGACATGTTTTTGAGTTAATAATACGCTGAGGGAACAGCTGCACTCAGCAAAACTCCAGCTATAAAACCCTGAAAAGCTTGTGTTTCTTTCACAGCATACTGCAGCCAAGCCAGCTGAGTCTACATCTGCCTCAAATCACTAGCAGGTAAGTTAGTGTCTCACTACAGGGATGCAGTCCCAGTGGGTTATTTTATTTATTTGAAGCAGAACAACCAAAACATTTGGTTTGAACTTGTGTATCTTCCCAAGGTTCACATGAATTTACTTTTTTTTTTTCTTTTGTTTCTAAGTATCTTCTATATATCTTTTTCATTGTATATATTGTGCGCTGGCAGCAACAAACAAAAGACATAAAACAACTATTGGTTTATAACTGGCTATTTTCACTGCCATGTACTACATGGGCTGTGGAAATGTAATGTGCAGTTCTCATATTCTTCAGTTCTTCAAAGAAACGCAAAAAGGGCAACAATAAGGTAGATTTCAGACAAACATTACAAAGCTGACAGCATATATAGACATGTATAATGGCAATAAATGAATTTTGTACTCTATCTAGGCTTTAATTTTTTTTACCTTTTAATAGATAAAGCCTTCATGTTTCCATTTGTGCCCACATTTTTTATCTTTTCTGCTCTCACAGATCCGTTCTGTATTGACAGCTTTGCCTGTATTGACAGTATTGACTGACAAGTCTGTTTGGTTCTCGTTATAGACTGCCATTAAAAAAGGCATTATGTAGAAAATAATTTTCCAATCTCCAATCTGTGCATCCATAAACCAGGCATTACTCATCAGGGGAACACTTCCTTATCAAACCTTAATATTCAAGGTGGGACATGACAGTAAAGCAAATCATTGACTATATATTTCTAATATATTTCGTAACATTTGACTCTAGCCTTTCCATCCGCACAATCATCCCCTGCTGTCTCATCTGCTCCCATCTCTCTCCTTTACTTCTCCCACTGCGTCATGCAGTCACCTACTACTCATGACAATTTGAGATTTTCAGCCACCCTGAACTGAAGGCTAGTTTAAATAAGTTTCTTCCATTTCTTCTTCAGTATCTCTACCTCCTATTCTAACTTCTCTAAAATCAATGTCTTTCTTCTTCCTTGAGAGACCTTTGATAAAGTTGCTTAAGGATTATTCCTGTCAGCTCATTCACAGTTTTTACATCACATCTTATCCTTGGTTTTCTATGTAGAAATACTACATTCTAAAGTCACTGAATTAATGTAGTTTAAGCAGAAAAAAAAGATTCAGTGTAGCAGCTTCAACAATTACATCAGAGAACATAAATAGCAGTACCCAGATCGATTCAAAAATTTCTAAGAACATTGATGACAAATATTCTTTTTTTTCATATTCACTTTGAAGGGACAATAAGGGAATTATCTGAGAAAATGTCTGAAACTGAGGAAGTGGTTTCATTGCATCATTATATGTAATTCAAGCCCAGTGGAAAGGCACAGATAAAATGCTTGTGCATTTTCACTGGGAACCTGTGAGTTAGAATCTGTGAGTTAATTTCATGAGGTATAATTATCTAACTAAATTAGAAAAAAAGGCCTGATATATTACCAAGAACAAGATTGAAAATTAAAGCATTAAAGAATGAATTTTCTACTCATTTTAAAGTGCAAGTATGATCTCAGTCTTCAAAGCAGAACTCCTGCTGTTTTATTGGACTTTCAGGCACCATAATTCATGACATAGAGATGAACTAGTTGCCTATTTTGCTCACAGCTTTTACAGGACTCTCTAAAGCAGTTACATAATGTAAAGACCCAGACACCTGTATAGCCTGGGACCAACACACCTCTGTGCACTCAAAACATCATAGAGATTACAGCCTTGTCCCAATTTGCTGCAGACATTAGTAAGAAAACTAAACAACATATACACAACATAAACTGCACATATAACTTGGCAACCAAAGGCATAAAACTGGAACATGGCAAACTGTCTTTCATTTGCATGGGTTCACAGAAATGTCAAGGAGTCTTTTGGTCTTTTCCTCAGCTCAGATATAATATCAGATATACCAAGATCATCCTTCAGAAATACACTTTCTGAAAAATCTCCAGTGTAAAAATCTCCTATAATGTCTCACTGTGGCTCATTAAAATGCTTAACATTGACGCTCATACCAGTTTGACCTTGAACTTATGAGAACTGGTGTCAGACTATGCTAAAGCTAATATCAGCTGCCCTTTCCATTGCCTCTCTAATCTGTGTCTGAAAAGAGGTTGCATCAAGTGGTACAAGCTCTTCCAAAATGGAGACAAGTGACATCTGCGGTCTCCTCCCACTTTGACTGGAAGTGTCAAAATACTTAAAACTAATATAGATACTTACAGTTGTTTAAGAATTTGGTTTAATGGTTCTCCAGGCAGCAGCCAAGTGGACATATCAATGTTTCCTCTCTCCCTTTTAAAGATACAGAGTCTCTTCAGCCACCCCATGTGCAATCCCAGGCATTCACAATGAGGTCCAGAACATAATTGCTAGTAATTTAGATTGAATGTAAGCATTTAAGTATAATATTCAAAGAGTATGACTGAATTATCTAAGTTTTATTTAGTCTGACATTTGAAATTTTCTTTCTTTTCCCCTCTTGTTCTTCATTAATGTTAGCATATTAAATCTAGGGTCACAGTAAGACAGGCTGACATGCAAAAATTATTATGGTCCTACTCTGTATCCCATCCTATCTTCTTCACCAAGTATCTTCAGACTTCTCCTTTATTTTGCCTATTTTTACTTCACCTAACTTATGATTTATTTATAGAACCATTATTTAATAATTTTTATGTATATTTTCCTAATGGTAATTTATTTCCTTGGTTAAGGTTTCTGATTTTGTTTCTATAAGCTTGCATGCCCTTCCTTATACTTTGCATGTTTTTTTCTAGATTTTCAGATTACAGAAAAAGCTCCTTACTCTGATTTACTGATAGCAACTTGTTTCTCCTGTCACTTCTGAGTCTTAGTTTGGTTCGCCATGGCACTTGTGTTCTCCCCCTATTTCCTTTTTCTTTTGGTTCTTTTCACAGACTCTTACCTAGAATCCACTCTGATTTTGTGGAAATAGGCTTTCTTGAATCTCCTGTGACTGTCTGGTTCTGATGATTTATATATACTTTTTTTTTTTATGATGAGGATAAATTCTTATTACAGAGAAAGCTGGAAATCATTGTAATCTCTTTACAAATAAAACATTTCCAGTGTGAACACCTTGTCTTCCTAAGTGCAAAGTTGTCACATGTATCTCATCACCTGGTCTCCTGAGCCTGTAAAACTCTCTTTTTTCATGTTATAACTCATATGTGTTGATATATAAGTTTCTAAATGTAACTCAAACAAGCAAAGGTTGAGGATGCATAAGAGGCAGTTCTTAGAGATATGAAAAGAGAAAGGGTAAAGTATTACCTGACAAATCCTTCCCTGACTACCACCAGCAGATTTGCAGTGTCATTTATAGAAAGTCGCTATAGCTCACTTCCTAACGTTCAAGTAAGCTTCTTCTAATGCCTTCAAACTGTGCATACAAAAGGCTCACTTTATTGATTTACCTTCATACACTGAAAAAACACAACAACTGTACAGATGGGCTGTTTCATATGCTTTTTTCTTTTTTTTTTCTTTAAAACACCTTTATTGCTCAAGCAAGTTTATGCTGGTTTTATTTTATGACATGATGGTTTATAAATTTTTTCTCAAACTGTGTTACTGTTTGATCATTATAAGAACAGAGTTAAGTGTTGCCAGTTACAATTTCTCATCCCAGCCAAGTCACAGTGAACATATGGTACACAATATAAGGGAATGCAAGGACTGATTAGCATGCAAAGCACAGTGCCATAGTCTTTACTTTTCATCATTAATATCACAGTGGATTTTAAGAAGCAAGAGACTTTTCCCATGGCCAAAGTAGTCTTGCACATAACCACTGGAAGAAAAGCCAACCAGAAATTATGCAACATGTATGAGCACGGTCTTGAGGTATAACTACCTTTTCCAAAACAGAAATATATTTTCCAGCATATTTCCCTGCTAACTTCTCCTAGAGCTTCAGGAAAATACAACAGAACAGCTTTTCTTAAGTTGGAAAAGTGAACTTTTACATACATTTCCTGGAAGAACTTTCCTTCCTGCAACATCCATCTCCGCTTAGAGTTAACGATGAAAAAAAGGACGAAGATCTCTTGTCATCTTCATTCTACGTGATTTAAATAAATATATGTTAGGGAAACTTCTGTGTCACATGAACAAGGTTAGGAAACCTACCTTCTGAAGATCATGAAGACCTCCTCGTTTTTACACCTGCTTTTGTGTTTCATATCTAAACTTCTGGGATTTTTTTTTTTGTGTGTGTGTGTGTGTGTGTGTGTGTGTGTGTGTGTGTTTTGTTAGGTAAAATCTAACAGTACTAATTTCTATGCATTAAGGACCCATCTTATTTGATATCTACCCAAGAAACTGTGTATTTAATCTGTTTTGCATATTCAGAGATTCGGGTGAGCAACAGACCCAACAGCATGAAAGACATCTCTTCTGCAGGAAATTTCAGAAGGTATAAGTCCTTACAAACTCTCTTTTCTAGAAGGCCCAATTTTAAATGCTTTTGCAGTTTTTTCTCAAGTAGTCAGCATGTTCAGGTACTTGATAAGAACAAACAAGAATTTGTGTTGCCTGCTTCATTGTTCAATATAAGAAACTCACATTTTCCTGTCAGAGCTGTGTCACCAGAGGAACTGTTTGGGAGCATTTGAGCAGGCGCAATCCCACTAACAGTCCTTAAAAAGTGTACATATAACACTCTTCCTGTAGGTTCTCTGAAATCATTTAGTAACCAGTCAAGAATACATGTGACTTTTGGGTGAGGACTGAAGAAATGAAAGAGTTCACAGGGAATGAAACAGTATTAGGAAAGAAAGCTCTCCAATATTTTCTCCATCAGATGTTGTTCTCGAAGTGCCTGATGAATCGTAATTAAATCTATGCCATTTATGGAATTCAAATATATGGAGACCGAATGAATATAGTGGCTTGTAGCCACATCATTTTGTATTATGAGCCAGTCAGACCTCCCAAGTTAAGCAGTGCTGAGCCAAGTCTGAATTTAAATAGGAGATCCTCCAAGGAAAACTGAGTGCATGCATTGAAGGAAATAGTGCTGGTAGCTCTTGTCTGTCTGAGTTACTACTGAACTAAGGTCTTTGTATGATGCCAAGAGCATGGGACTGAGACTACTGAAGAAATTCAAATCACTGAATCCTAATTCCCAGTGGCCATAAAAAAACTGATGGCAGCTTTTGGAAAAGTAATGATATTTATGTAGCCAAATTTCATACTGGAGAAATATAATGCAGAGACACATAACAAATCTTCTGGCAGTTTCAAGCTAGTATAAAGTTTTCTTTCACTTGTTCCCGCATCAGCTCTTACAGAATGTTATTGTAAGTGGTTGCAAAGAAGTGATCCCAAGAAGTCCCAAATCACCCAAGAAGTGATTCCATTCATATACCACTGTTAAACAAAAGAGATGATAGCATCGTTGAAATCTCAAGATGCATTATTTTTAACCTCCCTGTTCTGCATATTTTGGTTTGTTTCTTACTCAGAAATACCAAGTTGAACAAATACATGCAATGGTTTCTGTCTTTGCTTTTGCATTAAGCTAACTGCATAACTCTAGTGATACTGAAGCTCACAGAATCATCTGGACTGAAAGTGAGCACTGCAATTCAAGCATTTCAATCTTCTGCTCACAGCAGAGCTAACATCTAAGTCCACTCAAGCTGTCCAGGGTAATTTATACAAGTAGGGGGAGAGAGAAATATGATAAAGAATACATTAAGAACTTGAAAACAAAACAAAACAGTAAAAACCTTGCAGATGGGTCTTAATGTCAAGTATAGCTGACAAGCTTTTCATATTCTTCTAAAAACATCAGGTAATTGACTCCCATGACATAGATTTTAAGTGAGCACATTCATATACTTGGTGCAAATTCTATGATTCTATGAAAAAGAGACATGTGGAAAGAAAAAGACTGGAGAACATACGGATTTGAATACAACACAGATATTATTGAGACAAATGATATTCAGGATGAATCCTTTATTTGTCCTGTCTATAACTTTAATACATTAGTTATTTGCATGTCTCTTTTTTTTTTTTTTTTTTATCCTAAAGGTGTGTTCCTCACTGTAAAAACACAAAGATGGTCTAGACTATAAACTCAATTAGCCAAACTGAGAGCCCTAGACTACCCCGGGATTATTTGAAGTTCTGTTGTGCATCATTGCTTGCATTTCCTGGGTCAAATTTCTGTTACTATAGGACAAAATGAACTGTATAAGAATACTTTGAGTGAGAATAGCATGATTCCTTCAACTATGACTAATGTAAGGCAATTAAGGTCCAGCAAGAAGCATTTTCTGGCCTCATATAAGGGAAAAAATTAGGCTGCTGTACCATCTCTCTGACCTCCATGCCCCAGTTACCATGGGAAGAAAACCAAAAAATGCAAGCCTAAAGGACTGTGAACAACCAAAAGAAACAAAGATAGTAAGGCATGTTGCAAACAGTACCTGCCCCATAGACAGATGTTTTGAGAACTGGAATTCTGAAAGCTCAAAAATTAGAAGAATGAATATAAATGAATAAATATAAAATACAGCCAGCCAGTACAGGGCAGAGAATGGCGTGGTTAACCAAAGCAGTTATGTGCTTCCTATTAGCAGAAAAGATCTACTAGCAACGGCAGTATGCTATAATCTAAACTGACCAAAGTGAATAACACAGCTCTTTCTTTCTTTACTTCTTTATATCTACGCAACTAGATCTCTATTTCAACCTACTGAAGTCTTGAAGTTTTATTTGAATGATCTCAGAGGCAAATCTTCCTGACAGCAGCCACAGATGCATGCTACGCCTATGAACAAGTGATGATTGCCAATGTTTACTTCTTACCTCTAGTGCCATTTGGATCTGGTTCTGCCCATCACTTCTGGATTCCAATTTGAAGAGGTAACCTGTAACTCATCAGGTTTGGGGAAAATATGTGTGATCTCATGAATCCTGGATGCTGTGAAATAGTTTTTTTGGTGAGGAAACAAAGGTCTGTATACCATTAAACTAGTAAAACTTGCAGTATTCCAGGGATTTGCCAAGCAAGTTTTGAAAGCCTCAAATCTTCCACAATCTGTTTGATATATCAAGAGGGATTTATAGTAAAGTATTCACAAGGGTAGCTAGCACAGATCATAGAAAACTAGAATCAATTGCATGACATTTATACTCTATAAATGTACTTCCATGCTACAAGAAGCATAGTAACATTAGAGAGGGCAAAGTTGGAGAACACTGATTGTGAACATGTGTAGAATGAGGATAATTTATTTTTAGCAGTGTATTTCTCTGTTCTAATGTAATTCTACCACCCAGCACACACACTTATGGATGTCTAATCCATCATCTGAAGTTTTAAATAACTGCCATAGGCAAGAGCCAGAAAAGGAAGAGAAGTGTGTTTGTTTTACAACACGTTAGAAAGATTAAAATGTATTGGTGGTGAGGGAAACTCTTTTTCCCTTCATGGAATTGCTGTATCAGATTTTCCTCTCTACCTCAATGTGTGATTTCAAAATATATTCTGGAATAATAACAGGCAGTCAATATGCCTCCTTCAGTGTTCAAGAAAATGGCTTCCTTCAAAAAGAAACAATATCATCACTGACATGACCACCAGAGAGCCTTACTTCTCTCTTTTATGGCAACAGAAACATAAGAGAAAAAAATCAACAAAATAGCAGTGTAAAACAACAGAGATAGCCTTCTCTTCGTGCCTCAGTTAAGTGATGCTCAGACGCTATATTCTATGTCTTCAGTAACATAAGTCCTCAGGCAAGGATTGTCTACAATGCATGTCTTAATGCTTCAAAACCAAAAATAGGGTATTTACTTTTAATTTCTACAGCTGGAAGTATTGCTCACATCACAGCCAACTTTACTGAGAATGTACTGAATGTACTGAAAGAGGAAAATCCACAATCATCTCTTGCTCAGGAACTTACACCAAAGACATAGTCAGTGTGTTCATCTGCAGGACCAAATAGACCTTCTATCAAAACATAGTGATAAATGCCCTGTTAAAACACTGTAGTCTGAAATATAACTCAAAATCACACATTCTTTAGATGTCCAAATAGTTATTTAAACAATTAATAAGTCTAAAAATAAAAGCTAAGCAGCCATCTGCATTAGTGCAGTAGCTACCTCATGAACAAAACTTCAAATTCCTTTTATGCACCCGTCCTTTAAGCTAGTGATTATTTTAGAACACTGCCTCTCATTTTCTCTGAAAACATGCAAAGGTCTCAGTGAAATCCCAAGGATGAAAGACTCTTCTGCATCAGATTTGGCTTTTTTTTTTCTTTTTCATCCCTAAAACAGATTTTTTGCTGTCCAACCAATCTGAGATTGCAGCAAACTGTGCAATAGTAGCTCCAGACATACTGAAAAGCAGCATAAAGAGCACTGCTATAAGTGCAGGATGAAAGAGGACTTTGGCCAACAGCATGCTCATCAAAACGTTGAACTTCTGCCCTTAGAAAAACACTGAGGATCTTTAATCTTGAAGAAGAATAAGGATGATGTCTGGATATTATCCAGTTTCCTTACCTTTTAAAAGAAGATGGGCAGAGCCCCAGTTGCCAGAAGTTGATCCAGACAGTGTACACACCCAAAACTTGATGGTTTGGTCTCTGAATTATTTCTTCCAGGTTTTGATTTTTAAAAGTTCATAATCCTTTCTGCCAGCTGGTAATGTCAAAAACAAAATATTGCCGTTAGTATTTAACAGGTAATACTGCTTATTTAATGGAGTGAGTTTTGTTCCAGACTAGGATTGAAACTGATTTGCGATCATGATTCAACTTGTTGACAAATAAATATTTGAGGGAAAAAATATATAATATAATCCTAGTAAATCAAACTATGCCTTTAACTTTGCCTTAAATTTAAATTCAGCTATTTATTATATCACTCTATGCCAGAATTAGGCAGTAAACTCCTTTCATATTCAAAAGAATGTTTCCATTCAAAATTTACATTTAAAATTGTAATAAGGTGCTGGATCTCATTCTTTTATTATATTATTTAGTATTATATTAGTTGCATTGCTAGAAAATGGTATTGGTTCTCGTATCCGTTTCAATGAACTGGACATATTGCTCACATATTTCATCATGAGATGTTAAAATTAATGCAATTCAAAGTGTCATAAATCACAGCTGCAAAATGAATGAGTTAGCTGTTAATTATTTGAATGCTGCATTTTCTGTATAATCAACTTTTACCTGAAGTCATGAGATATTATGGAAATGAATACTCATTAGGCCCACCAATATCAAAACAATTGGTGGAGTATACGAAAAGCAACATTGGCCCCAGGGAAAGAGATGCAAGCCTGTTCAGAACAAGCACTATTAAAGCCTATGAATAGGGTGTGATATTGATGTATTAAGGGTGAGACATATCAACGGCTGTCATTAGGAATCAATATCAACAGTTACTGATAACTACAAAGACCTCCTCATATGGATCTCTCTCTAGAATGAGGTACGAAAAACAACTAGACTCCATACCTCTTGTAATCAAGAATGTATCCACACGTACCAAAAGGCATCGACAGCTATGGTTGTCGTGCCCTCACAATATGTATGGAAATCAATACTCATCAAGGCCCATCAGAATCACATTTATGATATATTGTTTTCTTGGAAGACTAACTCTATTGCTGTCCAGCATAATTTCAAAATATAATTTATAGTGGTTATTTAGAGAGCTATATTCAGTACATTAAAGACATATGGTACTGTGGTTTCATCCCCAAGAGACGCCTCATCAGCTAAGAGAAGCATTATGATCAATACGTATATTACTCATTTTTAATAGAGTGTACTAAGCTGTAGAAGATTACTGATCCTGCCAGTTACTTGGAAATATGAGGTGTAACAATTATTTCAAGATTGTTGGAGAGTTTCAGTATTCTCAAGATATAGAAAATATTTTTGTTTTCTTATGTTTAGAGTCTCAAGCATTCTCTAGCAGTTGAAATCACCCTGAAAACATTATGCCTAACTAGACAAGCTAATATCTATAAAAGGTAAAACCTTACTCGAGTTGTAACGTTCAAATCATTTGCTAAATATGGCTCCTTGCAGTGAAGGAGGGAAAAAAAAAGAAGAGGAAAAGGGAGAAGAAAGATGAGAGCATTGTTTGTCATTTATCCTGGCAAGAGGACACAGTATCTACTGCAATTATACATACTTCACTACTAAAAATAAGAAGTGGTGAGCCCTGCAGTGACTCTTGTAGCAATATCATGACATTGGATTTTAAAAAGGATTTGTGTTGTGTATGTTGTGTTACGTTCCCAAAACTCTGAGAAATATACCACATAAAAAGCATGCACCACATTAACCTCTAACCTTCTAGGAACATTAGCAGCTGGAGACACATGAAAATTGTGTTGCCCCACTAAGAGCTCCAATACAGACACAGGAAATGAAAATTAAAAAGTCAAATCTCAGCTATCCAATCAAATGAAACAAGTGAAAGGAATAACCTGGCACTAATAAAATTGCAAATGATACAAAATTAGGTGGGGAGATAAACAAGGCTTCAATAGAGCAAGGGAGGAAATTGCTGAGTGCCCGGCTGCAGTAGTATCCTGCAGCCCCTCTGTGCCAGGCTGGCCAGGAATGCGGGAACCTGCTATGCTGGTCCAAAGCAGGGTCGTGGTCACCATGACTCAGCTGGCCAATTCTCCTCCCCACCAGAGATGCAAGCCTAGCCATGCTCATGAGTGCACAAGAGCAAATCCTCAGTCTCAAGGCCTGGGTGAAGGGTTGGATTTGCTGGTTACAGTTGGAACAAGGAGGCGAGCAAAGGACCAGATGGAGAATTCAGGCTTATAGTTCTGTCCAGAAATGCATTTGCACTGCACTCCACCTAAACCGATAAATCCTTCAGTGGTGATTTCAGGTGCAGCACTTGGAATATTGTCTAGGACTTGTACTCATTTCTGCTTTAAATTTCTCTTTCAATAAAAGATTTTTAATCTGAATTATTTTACCTTGAAATAGGGAGGATACAGGTCAGCTCAACAGTCGCTGACATTTTCAATGACCATTGAAATGTTTGCTTTGATTTTTGTATAAAAGTTGACTACTTGGGGGAAAAATTATTTTGATTCTGAAGCGGTGCCTAAAAAATTTCTTTATCCTCATGCTCCCTGTTTTCACTTGAACTCTTCATCTGGACATCAACCCTCCTGAGATATGATGTTTTGGGGACCTCTCATGGTGACAGTAGTCTGCACTTCAACTTGCAGGTTCTCCCATATCCTACTCTCATATTTTTTCCAAACCTTCTCTCCCATCTGTTCCTTCCAGTCTGACCTAAATATTATTTTATGCCATTTAATCCTAACAGATTTTTACTTCCCATTCCTAATCCAGTTGGATTAATTATACCAGTAGTCTTCCTGGGTTTCTCTAGATCCCTTTTTAATTTAGCACACATCTTGCATTCATAAACTGGCCCTTTAAAGTGCTTATTTCATCCCTTACCTTTTCACAACATTTTCAGGTTTTAATCCTATTTCACAGATATTCTCCCATAACATTCTTCCTTTTTTCCCTCCTGAACACCTAGCTTGACAGTTGTGCTGAGAACAGCAGTTTTTCTATCTCCATGCGACTCTGACTACCTCGGTTTAGCTTGCGTCCTTATGACATTTTGCCTTCTATTTGACTTCACTTTTTATTGCGGCATCCAAGCGTGTTTGGAAAATCCCTAGAGGAGACTCCACAACCTCTCTGGGCAGCCAGTTCCAGGGTTCTATCACCCTCACCATTTTTTTTTTTTCCATTTTTTTAACTGAAATTTTTACTTAAGTTCCTGTGGATTTTTGATGCTTCAGTTTGTGGCCATTTCCTCTAGTTCTATGGGTGGCCACCGCTGAAAAGAGTCTGGCCCCATCCTCCTCACTCCCTCTCTTAAGGTATTTATATATATTGATTAGATCTCCACTCAGCCTTCTCTTCTTCAGGCTGAAAAAGTCAAATTGTAACAAGCTGTTTTTCATGTCGCTTCACACTGGCCCAAAAGAAGAAATACTAAAACAGTGAATGAATCATCTCATTAAATAATCAAGCACATCATTGTTTAGAGAGAACACAAAGTTGCAAAGTGAAAGACTGGGAAAGAACCTTGTACAAATCAGCCTGTGCACTTATGTTCACGTAAGTCTACCTGAAGTTTCCAGCTCTGTTTAAAAGAGGCAATAAACTCAGTACTACAGACAAACAAAATATAGCATGTAGTATATGAAACATCCTGTTGTTGCCCATTTGGTGGGCAAAGGAAGGAGAAAATTGACATGAGTAGATGAAGAACACACCAGAGTGAAATACTTCACACAGGCTCAGGACTCTGACCATTTCAAGAACACTGATTTTCCAGACAACCTCTTTCCCTCATCCCCAGATCTTTCGGTGGAAGTAGCAGTCTGTCTGCAGACAGACATGACCATAAATAAAGTTAATAAACTAAAGTTGATAAACTAAAGGATAGTCTTTATAACACTGCACTGCAGAAAAGAAAAAAATAAAGAAATAAAGTAAAAAAAAAAACACCAACAACAAAAAGGTAATTCTCAATTACTGAACTAGAAAAGAGTAGGAGATATTTGAGCAATCACTAGAATCTTAAGGAAACAGTATCACATGAAAGATATCAGTATTACAGGTCTCTGCATGACTATAATTATGTCTACATTACAGGAGTTGGGATTAGTTCCCATCTGCCAGTGCCAGATGTACCCCAGACTCCATGTCAGGCAGAATCTGACATGGCAGCTCCCAATGAAAATGATTTCCAAGGGAATAATAATTAGCAAATCTTGTCTCAAGTCTTAACACAGATCACCCTTGGCCTTCCAGCTAGATAAAGCCTTGAAGTGTAATAATTTGGTAAATACCAAATAGACTAAGCACTGGTGAGCTAAGCTAGGCAGGAAAAACACATTAAACTAAGCAACACAAAGGTGGAAGGAAAAGTTTGCCATAAGTTGCAGGAGGATGGATTTCAAATCAAAGGAGGTACTGAGAAATCAAGCTATACTGCTATGCAGTCACACTAGCTTTGAAAAGGTTATCTTAGTAAAAAGCCAGTTTAAATAAGTATAAAAACCCTTTCATTCCTGCTAACCAGCATACGCTGCTGCCATGGTCTCACTTGTCCAATATAAGGCAATCTAAGCCCTGACTCCTAGTGTCCACGGAAAAGGAAAGCTTGGGACAATCTATTACTAATTATTTCATCTAAGTTACACTTGCCTGAATCTGGAGTAAATTCAAGGAACAAAGTGGAGACATTTCTGACTCCAAGCCATATAATACGGTCAGTATGTGACCACCCATTTTGCCTGTGGAACAGCTTTATGCCCCCTCAAGCATGAGATGTATGCATGTAGGCAGCCAGCTTGCATCTGGCTTGTCTAAAGTTTCCATTTACTACCACTTCCTTTTTTCCCCTGTCACATCTCCCTCCCTTCAAGAAAATACATTTCATGCTGTTTTGAAGTGTGGCAAAGAGTAGGTTAAACTCCTGTTCAAGTTTGTATATAGAGTTGCTAAGCATCAGAAAGGAGAGTGGTCAAAAGACTACTGCGCATCATTCTGCAGATCATTAACTGGTAAAACGATCTGCCTTATCCTAGGTGTCACATCCAAGAAAAGATCATAAAATTAGAAATGCAGAGCTCTGAGGAGAGGAGTACTCAGCGTTCCCCTCTCTACCCTTTATGCAAGCATTGCGGTAAGCAGTCAAGCAGAAATCAGCATTTTACACAAAATGTCTCAGAACCTGATAGCAAATCCAAACAGCTATTCAGTGTCATACACTCTGATGTGGTCATGTAATTTATATATTATGATAATCTGGTTTTCATCTGGCCTACTAATTCAATAGTCATTTCATTCAAATAATTGGTTATCTGACTCCCCACCCATGCTGAAGAATATGCACATCATTATATTACAATAACATTAGCCTTGACAAAATGAAGAAAGGGAGAGAAAGAATTTTCCAAATAAAAGGAGTTCATTTTCATTATATATGTTCAAATATCCTCATTTTTAAACATTTAGAAGAAGAAAATTAATTCTAACACTATTTGATCCCATTCAATTCTTTCAAATTTATTTTTAACAAGCAAAAGTTTTGTCTTTGGTTTTGGTTTTCTGTTTTTTATATATATGGTTATAATTCTGTTTTCCAAAAGTCTTAGGCAGACTAGCAGACATTTGTCATTTCTACCTACTTCAAGCATTAGCAACAGCTAACATGGGACTTCAAAATAAACAGAACAGGTCACAATATATGGGGAAAGAGAAACAATGCCACTTGACATTGCTTGAGGTACTTTCTATTGTCAGATATTCCTTGACTTAGCTCTGTAAGGCATGTCCAGAGAAATAAAACATCTTTTAAATACTACAAATAATATATTAACCAGTCTAACAACGCCGTAGGCCTAATAGGTGTACAAGGGTGATCAGGGGCCAGGAACATCTGCCCTATGTGGAAAGGCTGAGAGAGCTGGGCCTGTTCAGCCTGGAGAAGAGAAGGCTGAGAGGGGATCTAATCAGTGTCTATAAATACCTAAAGGGAGGGAATGGGGAAGTGGCGGCCACTCACAGGAATAGAGGGAACGTCTACAAACTGAGGTATCAAAAGTTCCACAGAAACTTAAGTAAAAAATTATTAACGATAAGGCTGACAGAGCCCTGGAACTGGTTGCCCAGACAGGTTGTGGATTCTCCTTCTCTGGAGACAGTCAAAATCTGCGTGGATGCTGTCCTGTGCCACATGCTCTAGGTGACTCTGCATGTGCAGGGTGTTTGGACTAGATGATCTCTGGAGGTTCCTCTCAACCTTAAGGATTCTATGATTCTACATTATCCTCCTACAATTCTATTTTACTTTCTGACTTCTTTGTCATTTTCTCAAATGTAGGAATAAGAGTCACAGACAATTCAGAGGCAGAAGTTGCTTACACAAGAGAAATTGATCTAATGAAGTTTAGACTTTAAACATATTATGAACAGCTTTCTTGTATTTTCTATTCCTCTTAACTGTTTAACAGTAGATAAACTGTTAGAAAATCACAGAATCATCAAATGTGATAAATATAATAATAAAGGCAGTTAGTAAAGGACTGTCCTATAGTGATAAGTTGCTTATTCAGATATGGTAATAAGAATGTCAATAGATGAGACGTCAATAGACCTTAGTAACACTGTCAACTCTTTGGTTTCTAATATAACATTTAGGATGAAAAACTAGTTCACTCTTATCGCAGGGATCTTCCTATAGCTCTTTATACTACCTTCTGCAACAAGACTGTTGCCATGGTATTACATTAAATAAGCAAAAAGTACTCAATTCTTCAGCTCTGGCCCCTCACTTCCTTGGCCCAGGCTAGGTGCTCAAACTGCAATTGCCAGTTTCTGCAGCGTAAAACAGCAGCCAGCTGTCACAAATACACTCCTCTTGTTTATTCAGTTTCAACTCCTACTTCCTGAGCAACAGTCAGTGCTCAAGAGTTTTAATTGCTAATCTCTGTTCACATGCAGAATAGCAAGAGATAAAACATAATCACTACTTGTTCTACCAACATATCCTAGAAACTACACACTACAGCTACATCATTAATAGGATTTGCTAAGGTTGGAGAGAATAACTCTAACAGCCTATAATTTCTCTACCAGCTCTAACTGTAGGGCAAATTTATCCTGTCTGTCCTGGTCTGTGGAGCTTTAATTGTATATTCTATTCCCAGAGGGACTGAATTATACTTTCAGCTACAAGCATGATAAAATTAATAGAGTTGTCTCAGGTCTAATTGAGAGCACTGTTTATTGCAGCAAATATTGCACTGCAATGAATCACTGAGAAGGACTGTCCGAATTATAGCCCTATTGTAGTCAATAGTGCTTGTCATTTTTGTCTCCAAAAATCAATGGCTATGATTCAGAAGTTGCTGCTGTCAAAGAACACTTCCTTTTTTCTAGCTTTGCTTTTATATTAGACACTCTCCTGAGCTGAAACCTTTTCTCCAGCCATTACATATGTCTTCTTTCTTCAACTCAGCATCTTATTATATAAGCATTGCTGAACCACACTGGTGTTTTTACAACACAGATCTAAGTGGGAGGATTATCTTTTGCCTTTTTCTGTGCGAAACATATAGCTTGAAAAAAGCTACGCAGCAGTCTGTCCCAACTGTATATACAGCAAGCAGAGCATATTCAATATATCTTTGCTATGACTTACTCATTTATATAAGCCTTACTCAAGATGAGGCAATATATTATCTCCCATGACTGAAACTGGTAACTATGCCATTACAGAAGCTTGTCCCATGCTTATCCAGGGCCTAAATGCCTTCCAAATTTCAGGCTCCAGCTCACTTGCACTCTTCTGCTCCACTGCTTGAAAGCAGGAAAGAGGCAAGACAGGATGCAGATGACACGAGCTGCTTCAAGCTCCATTTGGTCTTACTTCCTTGCAGAAAACTTGGTTGCTTGTATCACTTTTCCTTTAAGGAGCAGGCAGGCCAAACATTTAAGGATCCTTTCTCTAGAGATCTGTCTCTCAGGCATCTTTTTGGCCATTGTCACACACTTCACATCTACTCACGCACATTTGTTTTTCTGTTGATATTTTGTGCTGTTTCACATCTCTAATCTTTTGTAGATTTCTTTTGTATTCTCAAAGTAGAGCCAACAGTTGGAGACTGCCTGCAATTTTTAAGTTCTTAAAGACATTTTAAACTAGCATCTCTCTATATATATGCATGTGCATGTATATTTTCTTCTTCCTTACAAGCTGAAGTAAGTTACCTTGATAGTCATTTGGTTTAGCTGCGGAGTGATACTAGAACTCAGACCATTTTTTTCTTCAATACTGGTCTAACAGTTTTGCTAAGATCTTTACTGTCTCCCCTCAAAGAATCTCAAGGTGTACATGACAGCTTTTTTGAGATGGTGGACATCAGCTATGTAGCAGCAGCATGCACCCTTCTCCTTGCGTTACCTACACACCAAAAAGCAGTCTTGCACAAGTG
>JAUBOD010001019.1:1160121-1171696 GCA_032353885.1 Nothura maculosa
AAACTTTTCAGGTGTTGAAAAAGTAGGCATCATATCATCTAAGCTTGTCACTTGCTTGAGTGGACAAAGAAGAAGATGGACATGCGCAGGGGTAGATTTGTCCCTGCAGGGGAGTTCACCTCTCTTAATGACTAACTTATGCTGTATTACTACCTTTAAAACGAAAAGTTGAACTAAGTGAAATCATCCCCTCTGCAATCATATTACAGTAATCCTCAATTAATTTATGAAGGAAGGCAAGGGAAGGAAAGGGGGCTAAAATGGAGAAAGCAGTAATGCAGTTGTTTGAAAAAAATAGTTTTGTAGTGCTAAAATCCCTTGCACCTTTGTGTGCTTTGACAGACTTTCGAGTCTGCGAGCAGCTGTTAGGGCACACTTTCTCTCATAGAGAGAGTGATTGCTGTACATCACCAGCAACTGACCCCAAATGAGTAAAACAAACTAATCAGTTATTTCCTGTTTAATATTGTCAGGAAGATTTACCATGTCACATCAGTCTAGGTATAAACCACAAGCCATGACATCTTTTACAAAATTGGCTCAAATTACATGAAAACTATTCTTCTACAGCATTGCAATACTTCCAGCACTATTTTAGAAATAACTCCACTCTGCCTTTTATTCAAGTAACAAAAATAAACGGAATGAGTAGAGAGCAGACTGACAAATCTGATCACTTATGTTCATCAATCTAGTAGCCATCTCTTGCTATTTGTGAAAACCTGCACCAAGCCCTACAGACAACTGCTTTACAGATGTTATTACATGGGACAAGGAAACATCCGCTTCAGTGTTTTAAATAAATATCCCAGATGGTCTTAAAACGTCACCACACTGGTCAGCTTAAAAGTTATGATAGGGAAAATGTTAGTCTAGTAATCCTTGTCCTGCTATGCCCAATCAACCTACAAATGAAATTACTCACAGGCTTTGCTTATCCCATAATGCTTAGAACACTAATAGGCAAACTTAATGACTCATTTTTCTCATGTAGGAACATTAAGGCAGCCTTCTCCAAAAATATAATCAGTTCTTGCACTAATTAGTTAAAACTCTTTGAAGTTCAGATAATAAGAAGCACCAGTTGTCTCTACGTTGCTGCAGAAGGTTACCAGGACTAGAAGGGAGCCAATTCTAGTTCTATTTTTTTTTTAGGTAAAAGAGGCCCTTCCCTTGCAGCTGGTTTCTCATCTTACTGATTACCTGCTACATGAGAAATTTCAGTCTGGCTTCAGGCCTGGACCTGGCCCAGACGTTTCTGTCAACAGGCTTTGTTATAATTTACTTATTGTAATTCAGAATCCCATTAAACCAGGTCTTTATCTGGCTTGCTCTATTGGAAGCATTCAGTACTGTTGGTCAGTGAATGTTGGACCACCTTCAACACCTTATGAAACTTTCAGTGCAAGTTAACATGATGCAGGCCCCTCTTCTCAAGGACATAAGTATATGCTTAAGTCTTAATGTAATGGATGGGACTTAATACCTGCTAAAAGTTAAGCATGTGCTTATGTATTTTTATATATAGAATAGAATTCTCCTTGTACCTACAGAAGTGGAAATACTCAAATATTTTCAGGATTTGAAGCTTTGTTTCTGAAAAAAAAAGTCTTTTGTGACTGTCACTTAACATTTTAAATTTTTCTTCCATATCTGAAGTGCTTTTCATCAAAGAATTTTCTCTAAAATGTGTCAGACTGAGAACTCTTCAAAGGTCTAATAAAAATTTTGTAAATAGAAATGGAAAAGGTACAACTTGAATTGATTTTTTTTCCCTCAGCATTGTTTCAAATGCCAAAACTAGATCTTTTTCCATTTTTAAGAAATTCCTTTGGATCCTCTCAGTCTGTTTTACACTGACACAAGCTCCCTAAGATCATCCAGAACCCATTTGTGTTGCTCACTGCAAGTTAAGGATTTATTCCTTAAGTTATTCTACTCACTGAGGTTCAAGGTGAGATCAAGCTTTCCACTAGTGGAAGAACAATTCTGTTACTCTTCGGTTACCTGCTACATGTCAGCACACATGCTATAAAGAAAGGAAAAGACCTGTAAACTCTTTTCAAGAAAGAAATGTTCTGGAAATCATGAGGAACAATCTAGAGCAAAAACACTAGCAAAAGAATTGTTAAATAGAAGCTGAAGTGATCAGTGCTAGAGAATATATATCTTCACATTCAAATTTACTATACAATAAGTAAAAGGATATAATTAATGCTATTTAAAACTTATCATACAGCTGTAGTTAGGTCTTCTAGAGCTCCCTTTTTGTAGAAGACAGATCAAACACATCTCTCTTGCTCACTCAGACTTCAACTACAGAAAGAAAGAGTTGTCTGCTTTAGACAACATACACTGGCAGAAAAATAAACTCACACTAACAAAAAAGCAAGAACAGTAAACAAAACTGCAATATTATATTGCAGCAAAAAGAAAGCCTCTGAGAACAGAGGTAGTGCTTTATAAAAAGCAAGAGCCAAAAACAGTTTCTTGAGTCTCCTAAAGGAAATATCAGTAAGTTGGCTAGTCAACTTTTCATTATCGCTTCATGGTTTAGGGGTTATTTTTTCTCTCCACAACCCCTCCTTTTATTTAAAGATACTGGGGCCAAAATCTGTTAATGTATTTATTGTATGCTTTCGGGACATATTCAAACAGTAACAACTTGTATGAATGCTTTAAATTATCCTGAAGAATGCAAGCACGATTTAAGATGCTTCTGGCCTAAATCATTAATGAGGTTACACACCATTTATGATGGAATTCTCTTGCACAATTTACTCTAAAAAGCATGGAATACTTGCTTTATATGGAATACATATAAATACTTTATATGGAATGCATATAAAAATGGGTATCACATAAGTTTTGCTTTTCAGAGGAATAAGGCTGCGGTAAACTCAGTACCTCTGCAGCTTTCACAAAGGTAGCATGCATATGACAGAGGAGTTAAGGCAGCTAAAACCAGAGAGGTGATCTGCATATATAGTCCTTACAGTATAACATAGACATGCATATGCAGAACTCATTTGCTCTGTAGGGAGTTAAGCTGTATTGAAACACAACAACTTCATTAGCTTTCTGGTTCCTCTCCTTATCCCCAGAGTTTGTTTGCCTCATCCACTACTAAGTATGCAGCAACACAGCTAAAAGATCTACTCCAAAAACTTCACAAATATCACATACCACACCCAAAAAAAAATTCTATTTTCAAAGGGAAGACAGGCAGACTTTAGCACGTAAAATTTTATCAACTCTGACAGGCTATAAAAATCTGATCCTGAAGAGCCAACATTTAATAAATAAATCAAATAATACTAATAAAGATTGGACAGCACCAAATAAAGTGTGACTTTTGCAATGTATAATATAAAAGAATTACAGCAGCCAAATATGACATACACAGAATGGACAGAACTGATTAGTGTTTGCTGCATACAAAAATACTAACACAAACTAAGCAGAAACTCGAATCAGTAAAATATCTAGAAACAAAGGAATTATATGCAAATACTCATGTACAGTACTTACGTGACTGCATCCTTTCGGCATACTTTGCATCACAGTTAGGAATTTTGTGGCAGGAACACGCATTTGGAGGAAAAGAGGCCTGTACTACCATGCCAGAGTGATCGTTATAGCCTTCAGGACAGGCAGTGAATATCCGTGAGGTTTGTTAAGAACATTCTTCCATATCTACCATGCAGAGTACTCAGGATTACCATAAAGATGGATCATATGCTTAAGTGAGGAGCACAGTTTGTCACTTAACATGGTTTTCAGCTACAGGAACCATAGCGGTCTTGGACAAACTGCCCAGATGAAGGCAGGTTTACAAACCAGACACTGTTTCCAGAATTTTCGCAGAACTGACATGACAGAAGATAATGTAGGGAAAAGAAAAAGTGAATAATTAGCAAAATTACAGATCCAGAGAGCATTATTTCAAAAGTTCTTCAGTTTTACAAAATGTACATAACTTGATGCTTTAATTAGTCTTGAGTGAATATCATAGTAAATTATCATCTATAAACAGATAACAGAAAATGTACCTTTATGACTGTTTTTTTTTCTCTGATAGCTATAGATGATCAAGCCTCCTGCATTATCCTGTCATTTCATTTGAGTAGCTACCAAAGACAAGTAAGCAAAAATCAATCATATAACAACTTCTAGATCTTCACACTAACAGATCAAAGTTATAATGCTTGTGATTAAAGTTCACTGTAAACACAAATATTGATTTGCTTGTGGTAAAACTCTGCTGTAAACCATGGCACATTTGTTTTTACCTTTCATTAAGTGCCTATCATTCCTTTTTATGCAACAGCCCTGACCTTACTGAAGTACATTCCACTCTTAAAGCTCTAAAGAGATTTGCCTGCATAAAGACAGGATAGGAGTCTACAGGATTTGGACTAATAACCGTAATATGCTAATGTTAGAAAGTTGTCTGGCTGTCAAAATATAAAGTATTCCCAAAACCTAAGTGTGAAGGTTTAAGTATTTGTTTCCATAGGTATTAGGAAGAGTTGCATGGTTTAAATTCTCTTATACTCCTCCTAGGTGTTCACCTCACTGTTCACCAGAAATGAAGATGACTCAGGGATGAAATTTGAACCTCTATCCAAATCAGTAATTTCACTGACTGGAACAAAGACTTTTAGGCAAAAAAAATCTCATCAGTGAGAATAACAGAATCACTGTCTGCTTCAATATGTTGCTAAAAGCCCCTTGGTAATTGCAGTGCAAAAGCACTACTGTTCTCATTTTACAATGCAGGGAAGACTGAATCAGAGACCAAGGCAACCTTTCCCAGGACAAAAGAGAACACAAAAACAGAAGTGCTATCATATGTTAACAGTTTGAAACTATTCTGTCCACTAATTCATTTGGCATCTTTGATTTATATGAAACAGAAAATAAATACAAACGAGACAACAAACCAAAGTTCTTGGGATAAACTTTCAAATTTGGCCCAAGTGGGTTATTAGCTCAGGAAACACAATGAAGCATGTAGAAAAATCTATATTTTTGTGATACAAATTTCTCAAGAATATAAATTGGCACAGCATTAATAAGCCTGTGTGATATAACTGCAATAATGATGGAAACAATATGTGCAGAGTACATCGTCATACCAAGGTGAAGAATGCAATCACATTGGTGTCTTATGACCCTTTTGGATGCCATTTCAGAGTTCAACAGAGTGCAGATGCTTCAGTTTTTAAGACACTTAACATCTCATAATATACACTATGCCAAAGCATATCTTTGCTAAAGGCAGTATGAGTTTATCACTTACTTTAGTAGTTATCTTGAGTCCTAATGGAAAGTGCAGTTGAATTCAATGGTAGATGTGGTTCAACCCCTGAAGAAGTTAATAAAAAAGTTTCTATTATTGCAATGGGACCTGGACCAAGACTTTCAAATCACAAAACTGGAAGAGGAGCCAGAAAACATCTGCCCAAGTTACAACATATATATTAGTTTTAATTGTATTCACTCCTCTGTCTTCACTGTTGCAAACACTCACACACGCAAAGCACAAATAGGACAAAAAGTAAATAGTGTAAATGTACCATGAATGCTCATTGCTTGCTTCCTCAACTGCTTTATTATCCTTTTTATACTTTGAAGTATAGTGACAAGAAAGTTTAGGCACATCCACAGGCTAGTCAGAATTATTCCTTTTTTATATTATATATATATGCGCGCGCACACACACACACACACACACACACACACACACATATATATGTATATATAAAGTCTGATAGATAAATGGCAAAGACAATTACAAATGAAAGGGATACTGTTTAACTCTAGGAAAAACACAACTAAATCTTAAATTAGATCCAAAATTTTGTTTTTTTCCCCAACAGTATTAAGACAATGACAAAGATAATGAAAAAATAAAAAAGCTGTTGAAAAAAAGTGATTTCATAGGTAGGTTTAGAATTTAGCTTTTACATACTCCTGAGAATTTGCACTGTAAATTGCAAATTGTAAACCTTGTTTTCAATTGCTTGCAACATTGCAAAGCTAAAACTGTTTGAGTGACAATTTCCAATACTGTTTATCTGTCCCTAATTCTGTATGGCTTTCAGTAAGTATTTTTGTCACAGTGATTAATTACATACAGCTGTCCTTCTTAAAAGTGATAATTGTTATTTTTATCACTACCATATTTTTTGCTTTTATATGTCTGAAGAGTATTTTAAAAACAAGGTTGGCCTGCATTTCCAAATAAAAGACTTAGGGCAAATAGACATTTCTCTGAAGCATCTCAATACCACAACCAAGACTAGACTTGATGACCACATAACAGAACTATGGGAGTCAACACTTCCTCATATAAGAGAATATGCATTTCCTCCTGGATCATAACATTTGTACTTCTCATCCTGTAACTATTCACACATTTGAGGAACCCCAGGGCTTGCTGATGCTTGTTTACATCCTTTCTCCTCTCACAGAATTAAACTAACAATAGCTTAAACTGCTGCATTATTTTCCTTGACACCTCTCTCTCTGCACTTATCCACTATATTGTGCTTTGGTCTGTAAGCTGCCTCTGTCAGACACTGTTCTGATGCTGTGTTCCCATAATGAGTTAAAATTATCAGTAAGTGTCATAATTGCAGAGATAGTTCAAAGAGCAAGCACTATTACAATCCTTTGCACACATTTCTTGGGTCTCCTCTGATTTAAGTGAAATGATATCTATTCTAGGACAAAAATCCAAGGATTTATTTTTGATTAGAGGCCAGATCTGCAGCTGCTGCTAATTGCTTCAATTCAGCAGAGTCTTGCAAATGAAGGCCTGGCCCCAGCTCTATGAAATTGCAGGAAGAAATGTTAAAGACAAGCTTGGCTCTATCACAATGTTGCCATTAAACTACCTGTAGAAGATTTTGGTAGCAAATAGCTAAGGCCAAATCTTTTGGTTCCAGTTCAGCCCAGGGAAAAATAAACTTGTTTTCAATTAAATAAAATGAATGTATGGCAGTCAGAGATTTTCAAATTCATTTCCAACAGAAACAACACTAAATACTGTAAAGTATATATCTTCATCTTGGAAAAAAACTGTAACAGCTTTGAAATTTTCTGGGCAGGCTAGACCTTATATGCAATCAAAAGCCTATAGTTCTCACTGCAATAGTTCTCATCAACAGTGAGCTTCACAGTAATTGGCTCAATTTAAATATTAATATACCGAAAACTGCAGGGTTTGGGTGGACCAGGCCTAAATTTTTTGCAGCCCTGTTATGAAAACCCTTTGCAAGACCATTTTTTTCAAGTGAGCTTACAAAAGTTGTTCACTTCATGAGTGATTCAGCATAAGATTTAATTTAAGCAATTTATACTAGACTTGATTTTTTTTAAAAGTGCCACTAGTATTGTATACATGTGAAAATAGCCAAAAAAAAAAAAATTTGCATGTCTCCCTCATATTGTGGTATGGAATGAGATCTACATATACCATAAATTGTTCCATAATGATTCATGGATTAGCTGGGTTTGCTTCAAACAGAACATTCCTGAGCAGTAAGGTAAAGCTGTCTAACTGAGACTTATCTGGAAAAGAAAAGGAAAAAAGGAAAAGGAGCTGCTTATGTGGCTTGCACTGGGGTATTTTTAACCTCCTTTTTCAGTATCTTGTAATGTTAGATAATTGTTTCAGCATATTTCTGTATGCCACTTGAATAGAGAATGTATCTCCTTAAAGAGTATTACCTGTCAGTAAAATACCAGTAACAAAACATGCATCTGTCTATCTTTTCATGGACATTCTGAAAAGTTAAGTGATTGCTACATGCTAGACAATCACAGGAGAAAACGTAAGACACATTTTGTATGCTGATTCCGGAAGGTCACTTAAGGAATGATGTATAGTGAATAATTAAAAGGAAAAAGTGCTTCAAGATGAATAAAAATCTTCAGAATCCTCTCAGAATTCCTTAACGTCCTCATTATAAGGATCAGACCTAAAAGAAAACACAGATTCTTTTTCAATGAAACATTCAAGTAGCATTCTTTTCAAAACAGACTTACCCAACAGCGTAAGTTGAGTAAATTAAAAAAAATCTGCAATTTTGCAATGTTAAAAGAGTGTACTGAAAACAAGAAAAAGAGGTTGTGAAAGGTCATAAACTCTTATATATTGATTAAGACGTTTCCATTACTTAAGCAAGCAGATAAGTAGAAAATTTCAATATTTAAGCCCTGAAAATTGGCTTTTTTTCTATTCATATGGCATACTACACTAGAGAGGCAAAACAAGTTGAATCCAGTTCCTCATAGTGTTGGGCATTGCATCATATAATCCTTTAAAGCTGTACTAATTCTTTTCAATAAAGTGAAGTACAGAAATTTTTTCATTGAAATGTACTGTGTATGAAAATACACTAACTCTTTTACTTATTCATACATGCATGTAATGTTCAAACTTTTCAGTTGCACTGACCCTGATGATGAATATGAATCAAACAATGCTTCATATACCAAGAGTGTTTCGTTAATTTAATTTCAAGGAGAAAAGCCAATTAATTACAATAATGAAGTCTACATTAGGAAAAAAAAATTCAAAACTCTAAGCCAGATGGAAATGGTTAAGAGGAGTAATATGAAAAGTTTGAGAGCAACTAGAATCCTAGAAAGAGAAACTAAAAGTATGTTCAGACAGTGTCTGAGATGCAATTTTCTGAAATATTTGTAAGTTCTATACAGTGCTTTCCCAAGCTCCTCCTTTTTCACTTTCTTCTCATCCTAACTTGTAGGAATTTCATTTGCCTATTCCAATCCAGGAAAATACAAACAGAAGTGCAGTGAAGTAGCTCTACTGTGGACGACTTTTTCAGGAAGGGGCTCTATACACTTCCAGTAATAAGGGGGCCATACATATTTTCCAAAGGTTTTTGGCACTGCAGTGGTATCCCTTTCTGATTTCCAGAAGCAGTCCACTTCTTTAGAAACCTTTAATCATCCTTGCTGCTGGCAGGACATCTGTTGGAAGTTTTGGAAAACTGAGAATGAAAAAGCTCCTAACTCCATAGAATTCACTAACAGAAAGTAAGAAATAAAATCTGCAATAAAACCTGCACAGTATTACCTGAGACTTCAAAATGTGCTGATAATAAAACTGGCTAGGAACCTTTTGGAATAGATGTTCTGGACATGCTTCCTGCAGCATGTCCAGAGCTAGGCAAATCACTCTTTATAAAATAAAAATTTATGGATCTACCCATGCTTTAGCTCTGTGCAAAGCCAACAAAACTCAGAAGTTACTTTATAGTCATGTAAAGAGTTCTTCTCCTTTTGTCCCGAATTTATTTATTCTCTTCACTCTTTCTCTTGCACAGTTCCTTATTCTGTATCTTTCCTAGTTCTCAAAAATCCTGGTACTATGGGAATGCTCCCTGACAGATCTGAAGTCACAGCATTCCCAAAGAACACTATTGAAAAAGTGTAGGTTACAAATGCAGATTCTAAAATATGAAAAATTCAGTTAATACCTAGAATACCTAAAGCTTTAAAGAATTTCTTGCACTGCTGCATCAAAAAATATGGAATATGTATGCTGCCAGAGTGCCTTTAAATTGTATTTAAAGACCTTCATGAACAGTACTAGGCTTGTAAGAAAATCCACATTATAAGACTGTTCTTAGTCCATCAGTCTTAGGTATTGTAACTATGAAAAACAAGAGGTTCTAAAATTGTATCCAGGTTATGTTTACAATATATATCTTACAGTATTAAATAACTGTATTCAATTTTAGCAAAATTATGGTTTCTATATAATGAGCACCTTACCTTAAATTCATTTAGATTTTGACAAACTTTAACGCTACAGCTGACTCAATGAATTTCATGAGTGTTCAGCACTGAATCAATATTTAACTCCAATAAGTAAAATCTGTTCAGCAAAATCTTCTGTTTCTTTACATATGTAGCTGTCAAGAGAAGAAGATCATAAGGTTATGTGTTTCGCTGCCCAGAAAAGCAACAAGCAACCTCTGCCAGTAGCATCAGTAGCACAACGAAGAACTTTTGACAGCACATGGAAGGAATCTTCAACTTTGGAGAAAAGAAATGTTGAAGAAGAACTTGTTATTTCCGTATGTTAAATAATACAAAATTAAAAATATTTTTAATTAAATAATATAAAATTAAAAATAAAATTTTATTTTAACAAAACAAAGTAGGGAAAAAGGTGTATTTAAACTGCATATTTCTGTGGTCAGATTTCAAAAGGAATATAAAAAAGCTTCATTTCTTAAAAATGCTAAATATCTTAGATTCCAAGATATATACAAATTAGATGTTACATATATATAAACAAGTATATACACACACATTACAAACTCACACATTATCAATGCAGTAACTAAACGTTTTTTCATAGAGATCATAAGTAGGTTTATTCTTACATTATATGCTTTATAGCAGAGGAGTAAGAATAGCAAAACTGAAAACATTTAAATATTTGCACTATAACATGCAGAAATAGATATTTGTTATATTCACCATTACATCTTTGAAGATTCAAGAATATAAATAAGGATTCAACCCTGTAAGACTTTAAGATAAAGTTGTGCAAGAAACAATCTGCCTGCCCCATGCAGCTTGTAAACATTGACTGAATCAGGATGAAGTCAAGACCCTTCAAATTTTTTTTGCAAAAAGAGAGTAGAGGGACAATTGCATAGGCATATCCTTTGCTTACTGCTTTGGTTTCTTAGAGAAGGGAAGTGAACTTTGGACACTAGCTCTCTAGGGAGATCTGCATAACAGGCAGCAGAAGCAGCCTTTTTCAAACAATGAATGAGTTACAGTGAGATTCAGAATGGAGCCTTTCCCCTCTCATTCTCTCCTCTCTTCTCTTAGAATAGCCAAGAGGTGAAAATCCTTAAAGGAGAGGAACCTTAACTCTTTGATTTCTACATCAAAACATGTTCAAAGCTGAGTCAAAAGGCATCTTGTCATCAGTAAAGATGACCGTTATGTTTTTCACCTCCATTAACCATAAAATAAACCACTCTACCACTGCTTAATACTACTCTAGGGTGGCACTAGAGTACTCCTTCAAATAAAATTCCTCATTGGCATCTCCAGACAGCCTTTCAGGAAGAAAAAAAAGATGACAAAAATATATAATCTAGTGAGTTTCTCCTGACAGGTCCAACTTGGTAGTAATGCGTTTTTGGTTCTTCTCAATAACAGTTGTGAAATTTAATTGCTTCACCTGTTAAAAAAAAAAAAAAAAAACAAGATGGGAGAAGAAATAGGCAAATAACAAGGGCTTTAATCACTCTCATTTATCTGTGGAGCAAGTTATAAAAGTTGTGAGCTGTACTCGCTGACAGGGATGGCTTTTGCTTTTCCTTCTGGTCTAGTCTCTTCCACTGCTGGCTAATTAAACCACTATGACTATATGTCTAATTCAATTCTACTGTAAATGAAGCTCCCAAATTCACACTATGCATCTTGCACCTTTTGTGCAGCCTTTAACAGGTAAATCAACCTTCAGTTGTGTTTAAGCAATGGGATCTAATTGTGTGTAACCGTTGTG
>JAUBOD010001019.1:1191281-1218979 GCA_032353885.1 Nothura maculosa
AACCCTCCTGCACACACAGGGTCACCTACAGCATGAGGCACAGGGCTGCATCCAAACGGGTTTTAAAGATCTCCAAACAAGGAGACTCCACAACCTCTCTGGGCAGCCTGTTCCAGTGCTCTGTCACTCTCACAGTCAAGAAAATTCCTAATTCACTTGCTCCAGAGATAAATGCAGCTCAGCTCCCAGCTTCAGCTCCCTTCATATCCACCCAGGATCACATAGCAAAGGTCTTCTGCATGACAGACCTACTCATCATAGTGGTGTCATAAATACATTTGCTTAAGTTTCAGGCATAGCCCTCCAATCAATTATTGTTATGAGAAAGATTTATGCTTATTTTAAACACATGCTAGTAAATATAGAAGAAAAATAATAATATTGTCATAATATTAAGTTGACAGTGAATGTTATCTGTCTCATAGGCTTCCCAAGGACAGTTTGAATGTTCTGGAAATAACCTGGTGAGTGTATCATTTCATTTCGGCAGATAGAAAATCTCTTTCCTTGCCAAAGTTGGCAAGCATGTGGCATTCACACAGCAGTACAAATGGTATAGGCTGCAATTCTATGAGTACAGAAAGAAAAAACAGAAGCTCCCAAGCTGTGAAATTCAAATTCAGGCTTCCCCAAGTTTGAAGATTGCCAAGGCTGATATTGTTTCAAGAGAATAGAAGGTTTGGAGCCAGCTGCAAATTTTGACTGTATATATGACTGTTTGGAAAATTAAAGAATTTTCATGAGCTAGGCTTTGGGTTGATCCAGAAGCATGATAGCCACTAGCCACAAAATTCAGATATAAATTTGGGCTCAAGGACTGTGCTGAGATTTACATGATCCAAAATGTGCCATAACTGACACTAATTTGCCCTGTGGTAAGGCTTCACTGTAGAACAAAAAGTTCTCTTTGAATTAAGGTGAATATTTAGTTCTCTTTTGTCAAAATGTAAAATCTCTGTATAATAATTGGCAATTCCAGTAAATTGTTCCATTTTTATCTAAAACTATACATCTTTCTAATCTGAGCTTATCCATTGCATCTTCTGATGCCTATTTTTTTCAATCTCTGCTAGACCGGTAATTCCAATATTCAATTTTTTTCTCCTTCTAAGTATGTATCAGCAGTGACTGAAGTACCCACTATGCTTCTCATAGTCAGGATGAACAATATAAATATGAAACACAAGTTTCCTAATTCTTTCTTGATCCTTACATTTGTTTTCTAATATGTTCTTCACTATTCATCCTGAATCGCTGATGAACTTCATTTGCTTATTTGGATTTCTGGCCACAGAAATCACACGGAATCACAGAAGGGTTGAGGTTGGAAGGGACCTCTAGACACTGCAACAGTCCAGAAGTTAGTGAACTTGATCTCAAAGATTTATTCACTCTTTCAAAGATGAAGATCACTGTGCTGTAATTATGGCTGCCCCTTGGCCAGTAGATTTAGGAAATTCATATCTGACCATATTGAGACATACAATTTGTATATATGGACGACCATGTGAGTGTGATTTGCTTTTCTCATTAATTACTCCTCAGTGTTTCTGCCACTGTTGCATCATCTGTGAAGCTTTTATATTTTATCTCAGTCATTAACATGGATATCATGCTTATGGTCATAGAAGATACTTCTACCAGCATTAGGATGACAATATGACCTTAGGAACTTAGGACAAAGGAAAAAAAAAAACCAGCAAAGAACAAAAAACAAAACAAAAAAAAACCCACACCTCTCAAGCATTACAGTCTGCCAAGTCCTAACGTTAGAGTCTCCAGTTGAGAGAAAGACACAGAGAAAGACCGGCAGTTAGAAATCTGCAAAATTCTCAGGTTACTTTGTCATTCCTCCAATTCTCCTTTTCCAACCTTCCATCCAACGTTATGGAATTAAACCATCCACAGGAATCAGTTGGAAAAGTCTGAAGAATAACTTGAAACTCTTTTTGGCCTTTGGAAAACTCTGAAATCCCTCTTATTTAATTACACTACAGCTTGTATAACACTTTGGCTGCATTTCTTTCTGCTTTGTTTTGTTTATGTTACTAAGATATCTGCATGAAAACAGGATATTTGTTTATTAAGAGTTCATCGTTTCCTGCTATGCATTCTCCACTTCTAGTCATATTCCTTAACATTTATTAGCAGAAAGAGACCATAAATCCTGTTTCCTGTAAATGTGCCTAATGATAAAATGAGGGAAGAAACTAAACTGAAGTAGAGAGAAGTAGAGAAAAAGAAAGACAAAGCAAGCGAGACAGGTAGTCTAGACAATGCACACAATGTGCAGAATTGGTAGTTTTCAGATGAACAGCAGAAAAGTTTGCCACACCATGTCAATTTTTATTTCCTATTTTTTATCCACTCTTCCCTTCCCAATCACTCATTCCCCAGATGAGGTAGATATACGCAGAAGACCTACTTTGTCAGCAGACAGCTAGCAAGTAACTCCCACTGTCCATTTCTGTTCTCTTCTTTTGTTCCCAATACGATGGCATCCTACAGGAAGAATGTGGAAAATGGGAAAGCAGTATGCACATCTGCCCACACAGCTGGCACTGCAGATAGGAGGTCACAGAAGAGATTATTAAAGTGTTTGCCAAGGAAAGACAAAACAAGCCTCAAGTATAGACTGGGGTTGAGCTTCATTAATGTCTTCTCATTTATCACTTTCCTTTGGAATACGTTTTGCATTTCCAAGATGTATTGGACTGATATATTTTCACATGACAGAACATGTTTACAGTTTTGAGGGCTTTTTTTTAGCTTTAAATTCTGCAAAGAGCTACAAGTAGTTGGCTACAGAAAATGAGGAACTATTCTGAAGTGCTGAAGCCATTGCCCAAAGCACTAATAAAAAACCACACAGACACAAACTTTCTACTTGCCCTCTGCAGGATAAAAATGGAGATTACATACAATCGCTAACACTTTTCAATAGTAAACATCTATAAATTTGGAGAAATTTTCTTTGTAAATGGAAGACGCATCCCTCTTACGCCTTATCTAGGCTTAAGTAAAAAGATGCAAGGAAGAAATTGAAAATGATTTCAGAACTTTGTCATACAGTACTATCCATATTAAATAATCTTCAGAGATAGTAAACATACAAACAAACAAAAATCTAAAAATAGGGTAAATTTTCTCTTTCAGCAATCAAGTGATGAATCTCATTGAGTATTAAAATTTGGTTATGTGTGCCTATCTCAGGTGGCAAACAGTCAAGGACCTACCTAATAAGAGTAGAATTTCAAATGCTATCTGTAAATGAGTTATTTTTATGGTTTGACTTAAAAATGACTTATCACCTTTTTCTTCCCTTGATGTTACTTTAAGAATTTCTTTATTCAGCTTGAAGTCAAATTCAAGCTGATCAATCCTTCTAGACCCAAACCACATATTTCCACTGAAAGAAGCATACATCAAATAGCAACTAAACCAAATTTGTACTGAATTGGTGAAAATTTCAAAAACAAAAAGTCAAAACTGCTATTCTGTCAATTAAAACACTCATTGGTACAAGAAACTTGACAAGAGAATACTAGAAGAAACTGAAGGGTAAGGCAATTACATATTAGCCCAAATATTTCAGTGATGTTCTTGGCATCTGGTCTCATATGAACTTTGTTGGCTATTTCATTATTATACTAAGTGTTATGACAGATCAGATCCTAAGTTAAGCTTTCCAGCATGCTGCCTGTGACAGTCTCCAGTACTAAATAAAAATAACTCCATATTAGACAAACACAGAGTAACCTATTCCATAGAAATATCAATTGATATAGAGATTAGTCCAAGTCAAAGAATGTAACACAAGGCACAGGCAAACACGAGCTTATAAAAATGAAACTTAAGCAGTTAACCAAGTCAGTTAGTAGGACAATATGCACAACTAAAACCCATAGCCTAAAAATGAGTCTTGAATATAGTTGTCTCTTATCTGGTTCTGTGGTACCAATTATTTGGCACCACATCTGTTCCTTCCTTCATGTTCACTTCATTAAGTGGCCTCACTGTTGTGAGACATAAATCTCAAAGACTCCCTTTTCTTTGGGAGAGATGGGCTCCTATATGAGGACACAGTATATAGAATGTACTCCCTTTGCAAAGAATCCCCAGCCAGACAGACACAGAAGGTGTCCATCATATCACTATTCTAAAACTGTAATTGGCAAATTTTAGAGACAAAAGAAAATGAGTTTCACTAGTGTGCAACTTCTAATTCCTCATGTGTGCTTCTAAAATGCAATGGACTTATTATCAGAAGCAACAGTCTTGTGAATAAGAAGGATTATTCAAGCTCTTTAAGATCTCTAGCTGCATCAGGAACTTGTCTTTTTGTCTCCACAAGTTTCTTTGTGACTAGTGGTCTTAAAGAATGTGAATAATCCCTATTTAGAATAATCTCAGCTTCATAGCTCTTTTTTCCATTGCAAGGATAGAATGCACTATTACGTCTGATGTATCTTGTTGGGAATTTGGGACCTGTATGACTTATATTAGATAATATCTGGTTATTTTATATTTTTCTTGGACTCAGCTACACTTTTGTCTTGGTGCCAGAAGGAGGAGAAAATTAAAAAATATTTTAGGAGATCCCAGTTCTCAAACTCTTGAATGTTTTCCCTTTACTCGACTCCAACAAAAGGAGGCCAGCCCGGTTCATGTAGACATGCAAGTAGGTATCATATTTTCTTTTAGCAGGAATAAGAGCAATCCAAGCCACAGAAAGCAGCCTATGCATTAGGACATGAACAGCGGAGATTATAGCTATAATATAGGCAAAGATGTAAGGACACACATTTTTGACTAGATGCACACAGCACCTTTGGATTGCTGTCAGTATATTAAGCCCAGTCCTTGCAGTGGGAAGTGCTTATGCAGATTCCTATTCCTGTGTGGTATCCCATTAAGCTGGGACTGTGCACTGGACAAAAGTTCACTGCAAGATCAGAGCTTTGATTGCAAGCTCTTTGTGGCAACAAGGTTGTCTAATTCTATGTTTTATAAAATGTTATGAACATCTCTAGAGCTACATAAAAGCATAATAAATAAAGTGACAACAGAAGGAATAAAAGAAACGTAGATCTAGGGAATGCAAATAGTCACTAAACAAATGGCAGTGCTGGATGCAGTACCAACTGTCATGTATGCAGCTACTGGAAAACATATGGGTCACATCAGACAGCAGCAGCAAGAAAGCCTCTTCAGCAAAGCATACTTATCCAAACATTTTGCCTGATTTGTATTATTTTCTGGTACCATTATCTGTCGGCTAATCCCTGCCTGCATTGCATCCCAACTCCATTCATATCAGTCTCTTGTCTGCAACATAACACTCAATCCTGGGAGATCTGCAAATCCATTAGGATTTCCTCCTGTACTTTCAGGTTTCAAAGGGGTTGACAATGTTTGACTATAGAGCAGATGGTCAAAAGAACAGGGATGTTACTCACTGAATATCTATTAACAAAAGAAAATAGCAATGTCCATTATCAAATAAGCTTCTCTTCACTGATTTTGCTACCTATGGGTTTGCAATCAATAAAAGGTTCAGCAAGCAGAATACAGAATGGCCAGGTGAAGAGTTCCTGTAATTCCTCTCGAGAAATGCTAACACAACTCTGGACAAAAATATGCAACTGAGGAGGTTGAAATTGGAACAATGGTACTGAGGCTAAGCACATGCCTGCACATTAGCATGTAGCTCAGGCTACATATTACTTTAGGGCTAAAGTTGTTGCTGAGAACCCAAAGTCCCTAACTATAGATATTTGAGGGGCAGCATTTTTTGACTTTTTTTTTTTCCCTTTGTTTAAGCTTTGAGCCATATAGGTGCCATGGACGGAAAGCCCTCCAGCAGCTGGAGCGCATTAACCTCCATGCTGGAGCATATCTTCCAGTATAGTTTCATGTGAAAAGAATCTAGTTCATGTGCTCCAAGATCACTTGTCAATGCAAACCAAAGGAAGGTAAGCTGGGACAAGGAGCAGATTCTCCTTAAAAGTGCACTCTTAAGCTGAACTATGACTTGCAGGTAGATACTCCCTCCTGGTGCGTATTTTTAACAGACAGATGCAATGCCTGACTGATGAACGTTTCATGGTGACCTGCAGGGACAGTGTTGTGGAAGCCATTTTCTTCTTAGAAAAAGCTACAACAGGAACGTAAGGAGACGTTATTTCTTCTGTTTATTTTTTTTCTTCTATCTTCTTCTGCCTCCTTCTGTCATTTTTTTTCACCTAATTGTTTTGGCTTCACCAACATTTGTTACGTACATGTATATGGAAACAGTTCAAAAAACACAGAAAAAATAAACTCATCGGTGATGCAATCTTTGTTATATTGCAATCACATTTCAGAAAACTCTGAGAAATCTTACCTTCAACAATTCCTATATCCTTTCCTTCTCAAGACTCTTAGCAAATAATGCAGCCTGTTGCTTCAATGTTTTGGCCAAAGACTATGTATTTATCTTCTTAATTTACTTAATCTAAGAGTAAAAAGAAAAAGTAATACATTAAAGTATTTTTGATGCACTTAAGCAGGTAGCCTCTGCAAAGGAATCAGTGTGTAAAACTAGAGATCATTTTTTAAAAAACTAAAGAAAAACTTAAAATCTTTCCATTCGTCCTTTTCTGTAAAGTCTAAACATCTGCTTAAGATCCTGACACAGTAACACAATATGTCTGCAGTTTTCAAAGTTATGAATAAATGCATTTTAAAATAAAATACTGTAAAATCTCTTCCTCTTCGATTCGCCTGCCAAACTCAGAGTTCAGGAATCTCTGACCTGGTTCTTGTAATCAATTTCTGGCCCTGGTGCAGCTCCAGGGAACTGCCCCAGCTGCTCTCATGCCTCCTCTCTCCGTATAGCCCTCATGGGCACGCGTGTGCCAGAGCTACGGATGTGCTGTGTGTACGGGCACCACAGGACACAGCAAAGAGAATTGGATTCCACCAACTCGTTCTCACCCGAGTCCCAGATTAAAAATCTTTAGCTCAGTCTTCTTGCAAGACTATTATCCTATTTCCATAGGACTGCGAACCAAAGTTGTAGAATTATTTTACATCTTTTATGTTTTTTCATGACAGTTTAATGTGAAGCTTGCTTAGCCAACATTTCTGAGCATGTTATTTCATGGATCATAGCTGTCCACCCAGGCAAATGAATGTAAATATATATTATTTGATATTTAATATCAGCACACCTCATAAATATCATAGTATTTAAGCAGCTCTTCTAACAAGAAATAGCTTGAAATTTGAAGCATTTTTTTAGCTGAATGTGTTTTATTTATTTACGCTAAATTATTTCTGATTACAGTGAGTTTAAGTTACACAGTTATCAGTTGTTTATAAAGAGATCAACTCCTTAAACTTACTGTTTTCTAGAGTACTTCCTTTATTGTGCTCTACTTTGTTCCTTTTTGTTTGATTTTGTCCTGATGAAAGTCTCTGCCAAATATTTCAAAGCCATTCTTGGCAAATTGCAAAATAATTTGAGTATACTGCAAGTAGAATTTTTTGGCAAATATTATGATTTTGATGCTGATGAGAAGGGTATCAATTTAGTATACTTGACCAGTTCGTTATTTTAGATTATTTTATGCCACACAGCACCATTGCTACAACTTGAGTTTGCTTAGAAAATCAGCAGGAAGATACATTCCAATTTCTATGATTTTTAAAGTGTAGATAACATTAAGTAAAATTGTTTTTCTCACACTACCTGTTACTCACTCAAACTTAAGTCTTATTTTTCTCTCTAATCTTCTGTGTAAGCTGTTTCCTACCCTCTGAAATGTACTATCATGTCACTTACTATACAAGCAAAGATTATAAAACACACAGAAGGACACATTTGCATTGGTGTCATTACAGACCAGATTCAATTATTCTCTCTTTTATTTGGCTCTCTTATCACTGAAATCCACATACACTCTACTAAAACACATTTTTGGGTGTCAGGGGGTGAGGACAAGGGTTGTGACCTGATGCAGGCTTCTGTGTTCCAGAAGCCAAACAACATTTTTATTGGATCCTGTTCTAAATTTGTGTCAGCACTTCCTTTATAATTCCTATTAAAATTATAAATTCTTATTTTGATATGGATTAAAAACTGCTCATAAAAAACTATCCTAGACTGAAAGATTATATTGTTGGGTGGGAGTGCTGAGTATGAGACTTGATAATTTGGTCTTTCTAAAACTAACAAAACATACCTTGTGAGAGTTCAGAAATCTTCTTACCATTTAGAGACTCATTCTCTTTATACTTTACAGTTACAGATTGGGCAAGCTCTTTGCTGGAGGTTTTTATTTCCTTTACATAAATTTTTCAATAAAAACTTCCAGAGAAATCATCAGTAACAGACCACAGTGCAAGACATGCACATTTCCACCACTACTAGGAAAAGTTCTAATGGTTGTTTTTTTTTCTGCCTCACACAGTTATCACCATTCAATGAAAGGAAAAGGGAAAAAAAAAAAAACACCCTCATAAAACTGAATCAGAGTCAGAGTGCAGTGAATTCAAAAAGGGAACAAGACCAAGGTTCTCATTTTCAGGGAAGGAGGAAGATTTGATTTTCTTGAATTTCTATTATCTATATTGTGGTAAATTTTAGAAATAAAAATGTATTTACCTGTTATGGCAGATAATATTTCTCAAGAAGTAGGAATCTCAGCACTTCATTTGCCAGCATCCTCAGCTCCTCATAGCCATCATACATCATGATTCCATCTTCAAACTTGAAATTGACTTTCATAATAAGGTTATAAGCCTTATTATAGCCCTGACAAAGTTTTGCATTCAGAAACAGAAGGCATACTTTCTTAGGTAGGTAGAACAGAACAGAAGAAAGACTTTTTTTTTTTTTTAAAGTGCTTCAATGATTTCTCCAAAATTGTCTCCCTGCCAATGACATCACATTGCAGAGCAACCTAACAAAATAAGCTGGCTTTCTCGAGGCACTTTTCCATACTCACAAACTAGTTGTGCTGTTTGAGTATGTATGGCCCAATTGCTTCTGCTTTTCAGAGCCATTAGTATTTTCAAGGAAAATGCACATGGTACTGTGAACTGCATATTCCCAAGCCAGTACAAACTACTTGGCGAAAATGCGTTTCAACAGCAACACAACAATACTAAGAAATCATGTGCTGTACCTAAGAGGAAACCATTGGTTGCCTCTGTAACTCCTTTAAAAAAAAAAAAAAGGAAGATAATGAACATTTCTTAGCAATTTCATAAGCAAACGGCTAGTGATAACTTTAAAGACAACTTTAAAGAAATAAGTTTATAATGGAAAATGCTCTGGAAAGCAGTCACTGGACCAATATTTAGTTTTATAAGAGAAGAAGAAAAAACGATAAGAGTCTTCAGTGTAGTTCACAGAGCTGTACTGAATTTAGCTCTCTGGAAGCACCCAGCTAAGTCATGTGATGCAGGGAGAACCATCCATGTCTCCTCCAATGAAGTATTGCTTTCCCAATCACAGTAAATAACTTGATATGGATGTTCTTGGCAACCTGAGTGGCCGAGTACAACAGGAGCTGGATAATGCTTCAGTGATGATTTGCAGAAACTCTTGTATGTTTATATCTTCAGCAGACCATCAAATTTGAGAAATGTTTTGAGCAGTCAAATAATTATTCTGGGAAGGAAAGTGGCACTGCCATTATCAAGGGTGCTAGCTTCTGCCTAATAACTGATTTGCTTTTGTTCTTTGGGGTAGCAGATGTGTTCAAGCATTATGCAGAACACATTATTTCCATAAAGAGATCGTGACTTGGTAGTGTTCACTATTGCTTTCATCATATCCACATCAGCTACTTATGTCAATCTCATAACTAGTTATATGTATGTATATTTACAGTGTCTATATGAGGACTTGAAGAAAGCTCGCAAATTTTGTCTACTGTATTCTGCATTTTTTATCAGCATAAAAACAAATTTTAAAATTTTATCTGTTAATAGATAAAATTATCTATTTTGAGGCACTGACTTTTAAATAAGGATATGCCAGGCCTCTAATGAAATCCGTGAGAGTTACATGACAGATACCTGCAAGGACACACAAATTTTCTGCACGGTCTGAGAAAGATTAATTTTCATTTTTTCCTTCCAATATGTTGATATACAGAGCTGAGAGAGAGGAATTTTTGAAGAATTTCCTTCCTGTCATGTTCTCTTCAATATACCAGCCAAATGCATAATTGAAAGAATTATACAAACTCTTCTATATATCTAATAAAAAAATTCATGGAATTCATCATAGATACAGCTAGGCACTAATAAGAACTTGAAATATAGATATCAAATGATGGTACTTTCTCCAAGAACACTAATTCTGTAGAAGACTGGAAATGGAGTAAAAAGTGCAGCTTCCTCCAGTAATGAAGGAAAAGCATGTTCTTCCTTTGTTTCATTTCATAAGCATGTAAATGACAGACAATTTCTGATGCTCACTTCACGCTTCAGGAAAGAGATTCCTGTTCTGCACAGAGCATTCCACACTTTAATTGAATCTTGCAGGAAGAGAAAACAAAAACACACATGATCTCAATGACTCCAGTTATAAAAAGAAAACAAATGAAGATAAATTTTAGGCACAGTTCCTAAGCAGCAGAACAAAATATCCACATATGGATGTGTAATAAAACTATACAACATAGGAAGGTAGACTCTGTTTAACAGTTATTAATTTCTAAGTGCTTACACGCTTATAGATATATGAACTACCTATGTCAAGCGAGATCTACAGCTGTGGGAAAGGAGCATTCAGTTTACATGCTCTAAGATTTGGTCCTTAGAGATGTTTGTGCCTCAGCATTTACATTTCCTCCCTCCACACTCACGTTTGATACTTTTCCCTAAGATTCCCACAGGGCTTAGCTAGTCACAGAGAAATCAGATCCATACCTTTATGAGTAGTATTATGGTCTCAAAAGCTGCACACACAAGATATCACTTATGTTAGTATCTTTCAGACATTTGTAAGGGAATACTGTTGTCTGAACATACTGAGGTTTTTATGGAACATACAAAGAAATGATCATAAACGACTGAAATCTGTGATGCCAATAAAGCCCAACATGAAAATTCAGAATGGATCAAAAGAAAATTTCTGAGCTGAAGAGGTGGAATAAATGATTAGTAATCCTTACTCTATTGAGATATGGATGATAATCCAGTAGAGTTGCATTTTGCTGAGTCATTATATTTCTAAAACGCTATGTCTTCAGTCAGCTAAAAAAAAGCAAATGAATTTTGGCCGTTAATACAATGTTTCCCAGGAATAGCTTTGATTTCTGTCCTCAATGAACATTTTGGATGGATTTTGTTTTTAATTTACAAGGTTGGCACGAGTTAACTCAGCTTGGGTGTGTTCCAGTTTTCTTGATTTTATCCACTGGATAACATAGCTCTGAACTTTTTAGGGTCAGCCTAAGGCATTTAAGCAAAAGTATATCATAACATACCACATTTGCTCATGTCTTCAGTCCCATACCATGACCCACTTCCCTTGCAGCTTAAGGCAACAAGATCCTTCCTTACTCTACTAAGAATTAATATAGATGAAACCTCTCTCCACTTGGTTCAATCTGCAATCTTCTAGATTATCTTCTATTAAAATCATCCACCCTCATTGTCTCTTATTATCAACACTGTATGCAAGCACACAGTAACGGTCCATGACCTCTCCCTTAGATACTGCGCAGCAGTAGAAGCATCTTGGAGAAGGTCAGAGAAACACACATGGCACCTGGACTATACAGTATGTGGAGAGGTGCAGTCTTCTCAGCATCCCAGAGAATCCAGTCCAAGGTCAGTCTTGCATGCAAGTGCTTTTTAAGCTTTATATAAAACAGGTACCCTGTACAGCCCCTTTCTGGAAAAATAAAGAAAATCCTTCTGTATCACAGGCAGAGATGCATGGGCCAGGTTCCAGGAGTTACCTTTTTTTTTCAGAGTGTTTATAGGTTCTGTGTGCCAGCTTGGCATCAGTAACAGATAACTGGACCAAGAACTTCCTTTGAAGGACTGAAAAGCAAGTAATCTTATGGTGCAGAGTTCTAGGACCCTGTGCACTGTAGGGTCCTAAGCATTGAGTTCCTGTAGAGTCTCTGCTCCATTCTGGTCCTATGCTGCTCAGTTTATTCTAGCTCCTGAATTGAAAATTCCTAGTAAGCCTAACACATGAGTTTATTTGACTTACATCATACAATAAAAAAAAACCCAAAGCCATTTAAGATTAAGGCTAGTTTACAAATTAGTAATCAAGTCATTCAACCCAGAAACCTTTGATTAAAAGTTTGTCTAAATAAAGCATATGGAATATAAAACTGAAAAACTGCTTTACCATGTGTTCTCAAAGGGATTTCACATATATACATTTTTTCACACAAATCCTGCACTTCTCTGAGTTTGCATAAACAAAATTGGTAGTAAAGGTACCAGCAGTTATCTGAGAGTTGTTAGTTCATTTGTAATTCTCTTAAGTGCTTCTCATACTACTTATTTTAAGACTGGCCATAAGGACTGTTTTGCCTGGATGTATTCCTCTTCAATCAGGAAACCTCTGACCAATATAGATAATGGAAGCTCTATTCCTACTTGAATGAGACAAAGCTTTTGTTTTGCCTTATGTCTAAATTGTTTCAGATGTCTCCATTTCACAGTGGAAAATATTCCCTATCTTGCAATGCTCCTCACCAACTCGGTGAAGAACATCCAGAACTGCAGAACAGTTCTGTGCTAGGCGTATAAATTATCTGAGCAAACACTAAGATATTAATATAATCACAATGTGAAATGGTTGAATAGAGACCCACAAATTGTACTACTAGTTATCTAATATACATCATGTGACTTTCTCTTTCTTGATTAGATTAAGCGAAGTCAAGCCAGGGGCTCAAAATGTGCTTTTCATGAGGGTCCATTTGAACAAAAAGGTACTTTCACTGATATTCACAAAAGGAAAATAAAAGCCCCAGGTCAGGAAATCACTAAAGCATGTGTTTAATTCCATCGCTCCTTAAGAAAGGAGTTACGCATATACTTTAGCTGCACTGCTTAATGGCCGTCTGAATAGGGCTGTTTTTCTGAACCAGAATCAACAAAGACACAACCACAGTTCAATTCTCTATAAACCATTTCAGGGCTTACAGAGGATGAGGACTTCTGATTTATTTCAGAAAACATGCCCTTTCAAAAGCAACTAATTTTGCATTTTTCTAACCTCTAATAGTTTGTATTCAGTGAAAATTGGCTTTTGGCCCTCTGACCTTAAATCCTCATAACTATGTCTATACAAAATACACTTAAAAGAATAGCCTCCATATGTCCCATTATACTAAATCTGTGTTTTTAAGCTGGATCCAACAATGATCGAAACTAATGGAAAGACTTAATTGACTTCAATGAGAGTTGGATGAAGAACTGATAGTTTAACTCTGGACATTCTGTTTTGAACATTCTCACTAAGGTGCTGATCCAACTCCCAGTGAAGTCAATGGAAGGACTTGTGTTGGGATTTGGATCTGTTCTTCCTGGAGTCAAATTCTCTTTGTCAATACGAACACGCACATACATGCAGATCTAAACGAAAACAAATGTCTGGCAACTTGTGACAGAACGTCCAAATCTGCATCTGTCTATTTGGGCCAAACCAAAATTGTTACGCTTGATAAAAACATCGTTATGCTGATCTGGTTTTGTTTTTTGCTTACTGGTAATCGTGTAAGGAATATAAATCTAACTTCTTAAAGCGTGTGAAAAAGTGTGTATACACTTTTTTTTAATTACAAAAATGTAGTCTACTGTCGCCATAGACAGTAAAATGAGGAGAGATTTCTATGCAAAACTGTATGTTTGGACTTGTCATGACTTCGACAAAAATAATCCTCTCAGACTAGAACTTTCCATGCTTGGTCTCTATCAACAGCAATTCTATTACTGCCAAGTATGAAGAAATTTGGTTCAGCTCCCTCTTAGTTTCCAAAATATAAAACTTTTCTCATTTAGGATCCATTCTACACTCAAAACAAAAGGGATGTGGGCTGGATTCCCAGAGGTGCTGAGCTCTTACAGTTCTCATTGGCTTTAGTGTTTCTAAAAACCAGCTTCTGTGTTTTTAAAAAGCAAATACCAAGGGGATGAGGGAATATGGACTTGGAAACAACGAGCCAAGCAGGGTTTTGGCTAGCACAGTTGCAGGGAGTAGAGATGTTGCTGATTGCTTCATCTGCTGGAAGAATTGTGCTAACACAGCAGTTTTTATGATAGCACAGAAAGATAGGAACAAGGCAGATATCAGGGAGAAGATGAAAAAGAACATAGATCTTACAAATTCGAGCAGAGCTTTGTGTTCAAACAAGAGAAATAGATTTTTTTTCAGCCTTATGCACACATACATCTGCTATAAGTTACACTGCATGCAGCTAATGGTTAACGGCTATCCATTCCTCCAAACCTACACACTGAATTTCAGGATACCATGACAAAGGAATGGGCCCAGCCCCTCATATCACAGACCTTTTGTACTGGCTAGCTTTTGTACTGGCTAAGGTGACTCTTCCTGTTGTCCTGCTCACCTTCACATCAAGGTCAGAGTACTAACTAATTGCCCAGATCACATTCAACACTTCTCTATTACACTGATCAGCAAGGTACACACAGAAGGGCTTTTGCTTATCCATCCTCTGACTGCCATATTCATAAAATGTTGCTTTCAGTTGGACTATTTGTTGGACCAAAAGAGTTTGGGTTGTTGTCTGGAAATTTCACCTTTTTCATTTTTTAAACACACCCAGAAGAATGTGGAGCCTGGAAAATCTTTAAATGAGAGATACCAAATTAGAAACTTACAATGGAAATACTGAGTGATATTAGAGGGTAACAGAGTGACCAAGAAGGTTACAGTAAATGTATACTTCTTAAAATATAGGAAAGCTATAAAATTGTCTTGGAGAAATGCAACATTGACAGATTCACAGGGTAGAACAAATGGATAGCACTAGCAAATGGGATTGGAAGAATTATAATTGCATACAGATTCTTCTGACTGTGGCAACCCAACTCATTTCTTTACCCTTTTAACTCTGATTTATGATTTATGTTATGTATTTCAGTAACCCACCTTTGGCCTTTCTCTTTCAGTTCATACTTACTATAATGTGACTTTTTCCCAATTAGGGGAGAAAAAAACAAACAAACAGTTCGCCGGCCTGTTCTGAGGTTAAGATTTTTTTTGCTTTACATGCCTTGCTACTGCTTCTAACTCCACAAAACAAACAAACTAAAGTAAAAGAAAAAAAGAATACATAAATCCTCCTAGCAAAAGGCTGTGAATTGAAGAACCGCACTAGTTATATCTGAACGCCTTGAACCATGGATGTATCTTTGCTCTAGAGAAGAGAGATATCAAAATATCCAGATGTTCTGTTCCTCTGTCTCCAGAGAAGTACTGACAACAGCTTCTCTCTAAAGGGAAAAATGCATGCTGTGTTGACACTGTATTTAATATCCACATCAGATGACTGTAATCCCATCAGGATGCCTGTGCCACACAGTTCTTAAACTTAAGACACAGAGGATGACTTTAAGGATTTTCTCCAACTCCTGAATTACAAAAAAATCTTGGCATAAATAAGGGGTGCCCTTTCCCTTTCAGAAGCATCTGTCCTCTGGCTGACCAGCTTGTATTCAGCTTTTCATATTTTTCAAAACTGATCACTTGTCTCAAAAAGCCAAAATCTATCACCATGGAAAAACAAAAGCAAAGCCTTTTTCCAGAAAAAAATATTCTGCAAGGAGTACACCAGCATCATAAACAGAAGTTATATTTTATTTTTTTAAAATCTTGATCGCCTTCCAAAAAATCTCCTGTCATCTGCTAGATCAGACCTGCAAACTTTGGCCTATCTACTAATTTTAATCTGCAGCTAGTTTTCTATATCTAATTCAAGCTCCAGATCTACTCCATAAACAGACATCAGAACTCAATATACTTCCTGAGGAGCTAGCAGCACTTTTCATACTTAACTTTGCTACCTTTGCCTCTATGTGGGGTAAATCTCACCAGTTTCTGCAGGAGGAAGATAGAACTCCTGAGACACAGTCTTATAGTAATGAGTGGGCCAGCCTTCGAAAGGATAAAATTAAGTGCATATAATCTGTCTGAGAAAGTTGAGATCGGCAAACTCGGCAGAACAAAACAAGTCTTCAAATTGCTTTACTTAGCAAGATTTGGAAGAAAATTCATTGACTGTACATTCTCTATCCTCATTATATTCTTAAGAGTTTTGACTTCCTCTGTTTCTCCCTTGCCACAGATAGGTATCTAAATACAGGGAAGGCAGACTGTTTTCACAGCTGCTGTTACCCTGTTATACCTATGTACTGTGGGCCACACAAGGGGAGCACAGTCATTCAATAATTAAGATGTAGTTTAAATCAATGAGGTTTAATTGTGCTCCTGAACATGAAGTTCTGTACCAAGAAAGAGAGTTGCTATGAAAGGGAGCACAGATAGAATGCTTTAGGGCACCCAGGACAGAAAGAGTACACTTTTCACAAAGTCACTGGCACTGTACAGCTCTTTGTCTATATTTGACTCTGTGTGTGTTTTATTTGACTGTATATACATGGCTCTGCATGTCAGAACACATCAAAGCCTTGCCAAATCTAAGCACCTGGGAAGGCAAAATATTTGTTCACTTAGAAAAAAAATCCTTAGAAATATTTGTTCACTAAGAGCCTAAATATGTGAATACACACACACAAACACACACAAAAATATATACATGTATATGACTCCAAGCTTCAAGAGTTCACAAGTTTTTCAAGTGGGAGACATCCCATCACCCTGAAAACCAAATAGAAAACTTAAACACCTGTGTTTCAATTGAGAAAGAAGCTGCTTATATTGGATATAGGGCTCAGTGTATTTTTAGTACATCCAAGTCCTACTTCACTAGGTGATGCTGGCTCAGTTTGGTCAGAAGAATTGTCCAGTGCCCTAAACAATCATTTCCTTCCTTTTATTTCTAGAGTGATAGATTAGCATCATGAAAAAAATCTCCTGTAATTGTCAGCATGTTGATAATGCCAGTGGAGACACCAAGGATTCAGAAACATTTAAGAAGTTATTGTCCAAACCTCCAATTTCTAGAAATTCATGTAGGTCCATTACAGTGAATGGAATTTTGCCAAAAGGCAAATTCATGACCTGCCTTTCAGCAGAACAAAAGAAATTCAGTATTGATCTCTTTAGAACTCTTTTGACTTTCTTTTGCACATTTAGAAAACACAAGACAAGAGCTTAAAATAGCCCCACCATTTATCCACACCAGGAGCAATGTTTTCTTAATAAAACCATCAAAATGTGTCTCTGGAATGCAGAGACACAATGTGTTTTCCAACAACACACAATCAAAAAAATTTCCAAACCTCTCTCTCTCTCCTCCCTCTGAAATGGCCCTCAGAAAACAAGAAAAAGAACATCATAAAAAAAGATGTTAAGACAAAAAATCTGTAAAGTAACACTGACCTTTTTTATATACTTCATAAACAGCACAGAAAATTCTTGCTTCTGCCAAGCAATCCAGTTTGCCATGGTGTTTCAGATTTTCATTAGTGCAGTAACCATTCTGACTGATGGCCAGTGTCTCAAACCTGTCCCTCTTCTTTATTTCTGGGAAAAAATATTAATAAAATAAAATACAAAAAGAAAGATCCAAGCTACATCATCATGACATAGCTGGAAAATAGGACACATCAAGAAATAGCAAAGTTCATAACTGATATGCATCCAAACCAAGAACTTGGACTCCAAATCAGATTTTGGAAAAGACTTCCTTAAAGAGAACTTCTTCAAAACTAAATGCCTCACCAATGATTATTTGAAGGTTATTTACTCACCAAATTGAGCAGCACATTTGAGATCAATAGTGTGACCTCCACACTTTGTATGTAGAGTGTGATAGCTACTCATGGCTATCTTTTCCAACAGATTTCTATCTCTCTCTCTCTTTTTTTAATTCTTTTTTTCTAAATGTCAAACCTCCTAGTAACATCAAGAGAGGCATAAAAAGGCAGGAGGGTTGGCTCTGCAACAGACTTACTCCTTAGAAATATAAAAGTACTCTGGGGCCACTGAATACTTTCACTTCTTACCATAGGCAACTGTGTCATTAAATGCTTTTCATAAACTGATCTATCTAATCCATCTTAAAATAAATGGAGGAGGAGGTTTTGGCTTTGCCAAGCCAAAGACAGATCTGAATCCCACATCTCCCAGGGAGAGCAGAAGTTGCTCCACTGAAGACTTCTTCCAGTTTGTTCTGGTAGAGTCCAAATTCAGTGTTCTTCAACTGTGAAGTTCTTCACCCTCCTACTGTTCTTCAGAGTGGTTACACCACACGGGCCCCTGGATTTTGTTTTCCCTTCCAACTCTTAAACTAGATGAGCAGAATCAAATATCTCTGAGAAGTAACAGTTTAGTCTTTGACTCAGTAAAATATTAAACACATACTGACTTGAAGCCTTAAGTTACTTCTTCAGAGTTGGCATCTGTATGTTAAAAAAAATACATTCATGTTTTGCAGATCACTAAGACGATTTTGAGCATAACCTGAAGAATAAATATGTTTGTTTGTAGAGGGATGACCCAATTATTCTTAGAGGACTGTAGTAAAACATTTGAACATTGTAGATTTAAATAGAGTGTAGACTGAAAATTTAAAATTATTTTCTGATAATTAGATTTTTTTCTACTCCACTCTACTGCATTTAGAAGGTTTTTCATGTCCCTATCATGATGCAAAAACAAAAAAAAAAAATAAAAACTCTGTTATTTTCTCAGTAAGAGAGCAAAAGAATTTACAGAGCTGCATAATCCATAGACAAAAGCAGTGACCATATGAAATTCTGACCTGCATTCTGATTAGGATTGCATATCCCAAAACTCAAGATAATTAGATCTAGGAGTTTGATACAATATGCAGATATACAGTATACAACTTCCAAATATCTACACTGTCAATTTTAAGATGATGGCAATCATTTCATTATCTTATGAGGTAGTTCAATATGTAAGATGATCCAAAGTAGGGATACAAAAGAACATGCTAAAATTATCGTAATTATTAATAAAAAAAAAAAAAAGCAAGATGATCCATCACAGGATTCCTGCATTCTATTCTCTCTACTGTTGAAAAAAAAAAAAAAAGAAAACCCTATCATTTTAGTCTAAAGAAAACCCTATTATTTCAGTCTTTTCCTTTTGTTTTTTCCAGTTCTCTCTCCTATAATACATAGGTGGAAAATAAAACTAACTCACTGATTCACAGGACTTTGGATCAGGGCATTATATTTAGGTGTTACAATAAAGTCCAGGAAATCTTCAGGAAATCTTGTTTCAGCTGCTAAGAAGTAGACTTTGCAGTCACATACTATTGAAGGTACCTGATTCCTCATCACAAATGGTCAATACCTTGCCCCCAGGTTCTGGGTCCTGTTACAAGAGAAACTGATTGAAGGAACTGGAAGTGAAAATAATCTTTGCAGCAGATTATACATGCAACATAAGCTTATTGTCAGAAAATTAATGAAAAAAGAAGCAAAAAGCATTCCTTTGTATAAAGTGTCCTAAAGGATATTAAAAAAAAACTTCCTAAGTATAGAGTATATCACTTACAGCCAGCAAAGAAAAACAACAACCCAAATAAAACAAAAGGTGTAGTTTTAAAGAACTTCATTTATGGGACTATTAGGAAAATTGCATGAAAAACCCATAACATCATATAAATGTATTTTAGTCAGCAATCTGTTTTAACATTGCCATATGACTCAGTTTTGGAATAACTCCTAAGAGGTGGTTAAATATGCTAAGCATTATTACTTTAATATTGAGTTAAACAGTGATTACTTGCTTTATCAGTTCTTTCTTTCACAAGGGCAGTAATAATTAAGTCTCAAATTTGGCATGTGTCTGTATGCAACTTCAATTCCTCACTAATAAAATATCCAAAGAATAAAGTAGATGAAATACACATGCGTTTTAATAAGTAAAAGGGACAATGAATTCATTGTCTATTGAAGCAGTTTTACAGTATCACAACATATGTTGAACCAAGCTGCAAGCTATTAAAATAAATCATGCAGGCTTTAATTACAATCCAAATCTGCATTAGTAAAAGAATAAAATGACCTTAAAATAAATATTATGGAAGTTGTGTTGCCCCTATCAAAGAATGCAGCACCAGGGAGCGATACAGTCAAACACTCTTACATTAATGTGCTATACATACCACTGTGGCATCCCACAGAGCTAAAACAACAAGACATAACTCCCATCTTCCAGGCAAAATTCGCCTCTCTAATTTGTCTTTGTTGGCTATGTCCACCAGATTCGCCAAATTCCCAGCTAGAACCAAATAGGCATAAGGGATAGAGCAGAGCCGTGTGGGGAGTTCACCCTTGGTACAGAGCATGGGGCAGAGTTGCCAGCTCAAAGTTCAAACTCCACGTACACAGCCCTCTTCCTGTACTAAAAATCTTAGTTAAAGTCCAATAAGCAGTAAGAGAGGAGGATTATGTACTCCATTACATTGGGGCAGTGGTCTCTTTTTCCCTGTTAGTTGTTAAGTACTTTCAAATCCCGCTGCCTCAAACCCCAAAGGCATGCTTACACAGTACATTGGGAACTATAAACAATAAAAATTGACATTACTGTAGTAGCAAATTATAATCGAGGGGTCTTACTTGAGATCACTCATGCAAAAAAAAAAAACAAAAAAAACCACGTTATTCACATGACATCCACACATGAGAATTTGGAGAGTTGGTCACAACGGTTTTTGTTTGGTTTTTCCCCTGGGCAAGCACTCACCTCCATACTCATGATCTTACATTATTTCTTAAAATAATCCGCTATTTTAGAGTATTAGATATGTGATCATGACATTTATGATCTATTGCAGAGCCTATACTGAAGCAGGCAAAGTCTAGAAAAATTTAAGCACTGCATTTGGTTGCATTTGCTACATCATTGCATCCCACATTAATTCTGACAATATGAGAAAAAAAATGACACAAGTACTGAAATAACTGAATTTAAACAGAAGGCCACAGTTCTTATTCAAGTATGTATCTTCCAGGTATTATGATGCAAAATAGGCAGAGGCTGCCTTCCTCTCCCCCAAAAACCAGGTTGGGAAATCATCAAATCCTTCAGCCCAATTAAAGCAAAGAAGCACAGCTTCTCAACAGGACCTCTGTATTGATAGGTACTCATAGGTCTCTGTACTTTCTGGTAAACCTCATGGACCACCAGCCAACTTACTTCCCGAGAGCTGGCCCCAAGCACAGTCCCCACTACTTATTTCTGACAATGACTAAACACCAAGGAACTTCACTGTCGTTCCTGACTGACTCATTGAACACAAGCTTCAATATTACCTACCTTTTGACCTGGTCTTCCACTGTTGGACAGTTACCAATGTTTCTGAATAGCTCCCCAGGTCTGCAGCATCTGCCAGATGTTCAGTCACATCAGCTTCTATTCTGTCAATCATGCCCACAGACAGCCTCCTATACAAATATTTCAGCATTTTCTGGAACACCTTAGTCAACTTCTGAAGAAAAACACCTATCACTCATCAAAAAAACCCTGCAGGCTAAGCTGCGATTATTCAGGATTATCTACTGTAAGAGACAGATGTATGACATTTTCCACAGTTACTTTCATATCAGAATGAATATACAAAAATAAAACAGAAGATGGCCAAAAAAAAAGGAAAAAGAACATTTAGATACTCTATCAAGGTTCTCCCTAGTATGGGAAGCTTTTTTTTTCTATTTTTTTTTCAGTAACTCTTAAATGAAAACTATTCATTCAGCAAAATTATGTTGAGCTACAGTTGAGATATAACTCTTACAAAAACAGAAATTTCACTCTACAGAATCAAAACACTAGACAGAAGGGGAAAACTAACATGTTTGAAGTTGTTAAAATAGCATCTAACTGTTTAAATTCAGTAAGCATTAGAAGACTGCAAAATGAACAGAAGGCCCTTATTATGCAATCAGGTAAATCTACAGCTTGCAAAATTATTTAGCATTAGATCTTTTTCATCAGCAGCTGATGGGATGTCTTCTGTTGGAAATTATTACTCTGGCTATCCCATGAAAAAAACATTAATTTTCCAAGCTTCACATAGCAAAAGTGAAGTCATTTTACAAAAGTCAAAATAACATTTCAATGGCTTAAATTATCCTACTCGACTTAGTAATAAAAAAAATTCACAGGCTTACACATTTCCACAGTAGAGTAGTAGCTTTTGAAAATCTATCTCTGCTGTATATGACCACATAAACACTCCTAGTCCTTTCCTGTATAAGGTCAAATTTGTTACCTTCAATCACGGGTGACCACTTAGCTTAAAGGGGCAGCTTAATAAGATGTCACCTCCCTCCTCTTAATTAGCATCCTCTATGTTTGAATTTTTGTAGTTTTCTTATGATTTCATCCACCACCAATCTGTACGTTGCTGGAAGACAATTATATCAGTGTTAGCCACCTTTTGTCTATCTCCAAGGAGATTTAAGAGGCCAAGAGGTTTAATATATTCAATAGTGAGTTAAGGCTCAAGACTGGATGCCATCAAACTCGACACCAAAAAAGGCTATGTGTATATAATCTCAGCATGTAGTAAAAATACCTTTGTGAAAGGTAGCTGACTGAAACCAAAACATGTAAATTCACTCCTGTGCGGGAAGTTAGCAGGGAGTAGCAAGGGTATTGTAAATTCACACTGTTTCTCACTGCACACTATTTTCTTTCATGTAGGAAAATCTGAGTACGACCTCAGAATATACACAATCTAAAGATTAGGACACTCTTCTAGAAGAGGAGATTTCAGCCAGGATTTCTAGCATGGGTCTCCTCATCTCCTGTGACTGTAACAAAATGCTAAAATATAAATAGTTTTTGTGTGAAATTTGGTCATGCTTCAAGCATGCTTGCCAGATGAAATCCTGAAGGTGAGTTATGTGGAAAATAAACGCTGCACTTGGAAAAAGCTGTACAGATTTAGGCATCAATGGCATCAACTCAGGTGACTGTATGGTTATATAGTAACAGAAATGCAGATTCTATAGGATTTCTCCTATAAAACTTTGGTATGCACATCTACAAGAGAGGGCAAAACTGTTTTACAAGACTTTTTTCTTTGTTTTTTAAGATTAACGTACATATAACATTGAAAGTCACCCACTTAATCGGCTTTAACCACCATCCAGCTATTAAATTATATATAAAACACTGCAAACGTCAGTTTACAGCTGATGCCACTCTCACTGATGTTAGTATAAAAATTCTGTTCTTCATGTCAACACAGCAGCTGTACAACAGTGGGACAGAACAGCCCTTATTCATCACAAGTGATGAACACTTGCTCTCTAACTTTATAGGGATAAAAATACGCAGAATCCATCCCTCTCTATATATCATTTCTATACATTTTTTTCAAAGTAAATGATCGTACAAAATAAATCTCAATAATATTACTTCCACTTTGGAGACTACCATTAATGGTTTAAAATTGAGTGATTAGTATATTAGCTTCAGGCATTTACTATTCTTTTACTATTCTTCAAAGTATTTAAACAATTTAGACATGTTAAATATTTTCCATTGTAGAATTGTGATTTTTTTATAAAATTGTTAAAATTTTTTTAGCTGTAGAACACATTTCCACATTGGAACTTATTAAGGACATTTGATTCTTTCCAATTAATTCATGTAGAATTATTTATTATTAATTCAATTATTCAATATTATAATTCAATTATATTATTATTAATTCAATTAAATTTTAATTTTCTCTAGTGTGACTTATGTGCACAGCTTAGCATTTTATCCACGCATGACTTAAAAAAATGACTTAGAACTTATTAAGCTATTTTTATTCATATGACTTCCTTGATACAGGTTCAAACTCAGGCTAGCCACTTTTAACCAGCAATTTTAGAGGGATGATGTCAAAATCTCCAAAGTTTTGTTGGAATATTATTTCTTTCTGTGCAACAAAGCAAAGGAGAGCATGTAAACTCCGGCAAAATATTACTTCCTGGTAGTGTCTCTTGATTGATCCCAATTGGTTTTAGATCAATCACTTTAGGCAGGACAATTAATGAAAAATACACATCTTTTTACACATCCGTGAGCTCACTGATGCTTTTTAGAGGCTACCATTATAAAGCCTTCGCTCCAGTCTTGTCCCTCGCTGCATCATTGTGAGGAAATTCTATGAGTGAAATGAATGGATTAAATTGTAATATCAATTTCCTTGGGCTTACTGGTGTATGGTCACTGTAATTAACAGCTCAGCGTCACTAATCTATTCATTATTAATCCATTACATGTAATGGAAAACTTAAATTCATCTTTTAATATTGTAAATTTTGACAAAATGTTCATCTCAACTGGAGCAGTGTTTTTTGAAAACTAACTTTAATATGTGTAAACAGTAAAATATTCTCCTGGATTAAGTGATTAGCAAGTGATGATACTGCCACTTTCCTTATAACGCCACTTCTTCCCCAATGAATGCTGCACTTAAAGTTTCCTTTGAATCTTTAAGCAATGCCTTTCTAATCTTACTTCTACATTAATTCTCCAGCAGCTTCTTTCCTCCACACTGTAAACAGTATATATTAAGTTGCATAAACATTGCTATTTACAGCACTATGTAATAAACTCTAGCTTTCATTTCCAGTATACCATTCTCAAGTCATTAGGGCTTCAATTTTCTAACATTTATCTGCCTCATAACCAAACATAGAATTTTGCTTTTTTTTTTTTAATGGTACATCTGTTTTCAAGGACAAAGAAAAAATAAAGTGTTTTTTTCTTCATACCTCTTCTCTATAGTCCACTAATTTAAGTACCTGTATGAGAAGGCTTGTCCTATTATGCTTCATACATAGCGAGTAATAAAAGATATGTTATTCTAGAGACTTATTCTGAGTAGGAGTCTGACGAAGATCATCTGAAACACCTTTTTGGGAGTCTATGCTTCATCCAGCAGAAACTAGACCACCCAGATAACTAAACTATGTGTCTAAGCTTAGCTGGTAAACTCTACAGAAGAATTGGTTATTCCAGACAAGTTATTCATATTGATATAATTGTTTCCTTAAATTCTTAATTGATTGCTAAATTCTCCAAAGATCTCAGCACTGAATTTCCTTTAGCTCCTTTAGCCCAAATCACTTTGCAATATACATGCATTTTCTGAAGAACCATCTCTTAAATCCAGAATGGCTGATTCTCACTGAATGTGTAACTAATTAGTATTGCTATCCCATCATATATCCTGGGAAAATTCCATTTGGCATTCTGGCACAGATCAAAAAACCCTTCTGTGCAACGCTATATATAATCTGCGTGTCAGCAAATGTCAAAATATGCCTTCTGCTTTGATTTGTTTTCCCTTTTTTTCTTTTTGTGTGTGATAGAACTGTTTTTTTCTGCATATGTTCTTCCTTAATTACACCGTTCTATTCATTTGGAAATGCAATAAAAATTGAACTTCATTTAACTATACTGCTTTATTACAGAAACAGAGGATCCACTATACCTATAAATGCCAATTATGCTAAAAAGTTAAAATGTCAGTGATATAAAACCCCGGAGAAGGAAGCTGTTCTCTTTGTGCAGCATCTACCACAAAACAAACACTACCCATCAAAAGCTTGGAATGGTTTCTATAGACAGGAGCTGACCAGGAAACCAGACTGGAGAGAAGATGAGACACAGCAAAGACAGCCAAAGGCAACACCAGGAAGAAATAAAGTCCTGAATGCTTCTGTTCACAAATACAGTTCATTTTTCTACATATTACTTTGATGATTTTATTGAGACTGGAGTACTTCAAGTTAATCCATTTTTGCTTTGTAGCTTTGCATGTCTTTCAAATGACAGTCCAAGAATAGAGTGAATTTAATTATTTGTCATCACTAAAGGCTAGGTTTGGCACTCTACACAAGGCTAGATTTGAACTGAAATTAGAACAGTCATATTTGTAGGGTTTACCCAGTGACCCAAAATATAAGCCTATCCTACTAGCTTCAATAGGACCTATTTTTTTTTAATCTGGTTTATAGAAATCCTTGAGAGACATACTCTGAGAGGTTAGCAGATCTCATGAATTTTGTTCCTTGCATCTTTAATTGTACCTGTTTTGAATTTCACTGCAGATTTCCAATAACCTTGCCTTTACAAATTTGAGTAAAGCTTGCTCATTTGTTGGATTCCAGAAGCATTTCAAACAATATTTGATATTCCAAAATATAAAAATAGTATAAATAAAATAATAAAAGAAAAAAAAGAAAAAAAAACATCAGAATATAGTTTCCTATGTAAAAGACTTGTCTCTACTAAGCATGCAAAATCATCAACAAAGGCTGAATCAAAGGTTCCAGCATAGTGCACACAGTTGGGCTTGTTAAGTTCATACTGTTAAGGCAACTACAGGAGAACAGCTTCAAAGACAAATGTGGTAAACAGTTTGAAAAGTCTAGAATGGCCAAACATCTTTTTTTATTATTATGATTAGTTATAAAGAAAAGTAAATGTAAAAGAGGTTCGCTTTTGCTGAGACTCTATGACTTATTTTTATTTCTAAAGGAGGAAAATTGTTCTCTGCTTTTTAATTGCCTGCTCATGAAGTTTTAATTAGCAAAGTTTCACAAACATGGCATCATGCTGCTGAAAATCAACCACAGTTTTGATTTACAAGTCTGCAAAGGATTACTTGGTAGCAGTCGCCATGGACTAAAGCACTTAAACCCAGAGCTCTCTCATACGGTATAAACACAAACAATGCAGTAATTGCATTTGATTGCACTACACAGAGGAGCCATGTCAGAGTTGTGAATGCACCAAATTTGAGTATAAACACTGAAGCATTGTGTTTCCTTTTTAATAATACAGGTACTGCTTATGAGAACTTGAAACCACAAATAGAAAATCACCTAATCTGAAGACACTTGATTCTGTCATGGTCTGAGGTAGGTGTGGAAGGACAGTGAGTATCTTTTCATGGCATATTCTACTCACCAATATTCTTTTTTTTTAGTTTACTGTCAAAATCCACAGAATTCTTAAAGTCTAGATATATTTGTGAAGATAAGAAACTCAAAACCATGTATTTCTTTAACTAGCTTATTTGTCTGATGTGAGGGCATGTCCCTTATATCATATAAACAAAATGTGTGTCATTAACTAGCACGAACAACTTGAGCTGTGACAGCATTATTTCTGCCAACTCAGTGAATGTTCTGCAAAAAGGCAAAAAAAAAAACCAAAAACCACCAAACCAACCCAACAAACTACAGATCACCTCATTGGGAACTTAATGAACACTGCTGCCATCAAAGAAAAAGGATGTCAAACATTACATTTCAATTAAGAGAGCAAAATGAACAATGAAATAAACACGCATTCTGTGCAGGAGGACAGGGACTGATGGAAATTGGGTCAGACTTAGGATTAGCATTATCACAGAATCATAGAATTCTTAAGGTTGGAAGGGACCTCAGAGATCATCTAGTCCAACACCCCTGCACACGCAGGGTCACCTAGAGCACATGGCTCAGGGCTGCATCCAGGCGGGTTTTAA
>JAUBOD010001019.1:1219079-1235883 GCA_032353885.1 Nothura maculosa
AAGATCTCCAAAGAAGGAGACTCCACAACCTCTCTGGGCAGCCTGTTCCAGGGCTCTGTCACCCTCACAGTCAAGAAGACACATATATATCACTATAAATGAAGCTGAAAATATATGAAACTGAAAAATTTGTACTACTTGCTTGTAATATATGCTGTTTTCATTTCTTTTGACTCTAGAAGATAGACACACGTCAAAGCTATTCACATCAACCTATGTGAAGGACTTGTGTAGCATAGACTATTTAGGACTGGCAAATATTGAATGCCATAAGGCACAGATTCATAAATACTAAGCCATGTCTGTGTAAATCTCTTCATAATTTATCCCCTAATTGAATTTCCAAGCATCAAAATATCCTGAAAACAACAAATGAAAACAGCGTCAACCTCCAAGCTTGCTAGCACAGATAAATCTCATTACAAAATATTCCAGTTATAGCAAGAGCTTTGCTGAGAATTTCTGGAAGATTTGGTAGAGGCTAGCTTGCAGGATGCACAAGGCACCTGTACAAACACATCAAGCAGCTTGGTGCATTAGTACATACACGCTACCTGAGTCAGACACATTCACAGAGGAGGGCAAATCACTGTGCATAACCATCTTTGCCAACACCATCAAAGACAGTTGTTTCAGTTTTTCCTTCTGTTCAGGAGGAGAAATTTTTGAGCATCATCAGAACTACTGGGAAAGGAAAGCTCATTTAAGACAACTTTAAGAAAAAGAGACACTTCTGTGCAATAAGATAAACTATAGCCTCTATTCCCTCAAAAGCTGTGTGTGAATAGACATTCACTGAGTATACTTCATAAAGGATGATGTGCAAATATCAGGGAAAAAAAATCTCTATATCAAAGAGGACGCAAACTTAGAAACTTACAGAGTAATATCACGGAAGTACGAAAGACATCCACAGAACCATATGAAAAATCATCTAGGAAAATCTAAAGGACAGAGGTTTGGAAGAATAAAGTTCTTAAAAGAAATGCAGACAAAGCTATCTCTTCTTGTTCTAGTCTAGTCTAGTTTTTCATTTAACAGAAGAGGATTTCAGCAGTCCAAAAATAGATTTTCCCAACAAAGTAATGGGACTCTTTATTATCATGTAATGATGCATAAACAAAAGGAATTTAAAACATAAAACCCAGGATGAAGCTTAAACTGAGTATTTAAAAATATTTTTTTTAAAACAGAATATTTTTGATCACCGAACACACAAGAAACTGCCCAGGGAACATATATTTAAACACCCTGGCTGAGTTTCTCACTATCTCAAGGAAATAGCAAACCAACTGGCAACTCCCTCTTTTGGGATATTCGTAATTGTAAAAACAAGGAAGCCACATGGAATCAGGGTGTTATGCTGTAGACAACCTGTGCAGCCTGACTCTTTATGCTGGGTGCTGGTTACTGCTGCTGGGGAAGACTTCCAAGTCTTTTAGCTGAAGGAAGAAGTCTATTTTTAATGCTATGATTTTCTTTTCCCTTCAAGCAATGTTAGCCTACCCACACAGGACTGGATGGTTCCACCGCACAAGTTCACCAAAAAAACTAAAGGAAACCAACATAACAATATAAAATGAAATACACAGTCTGCTATGATACACACAAATACTTTTCCCAATTACTTATCCAACTATAAGAGGTTGTTTCAGCACCTACAGGACCAGATTCTCAGCTGTTGCAATAAAGCTAACTTTAAAATAACCCAAACGTTAGTGATATTTTGGAGGTTCAGTGGACGATAGCCACAGTCTCCTTGACTCTTCGGGTTTTTGCCAATTCCTGCTAACTCTGCAACCAGAGACCTGCAGCAGCATATGCGATCACTAACCAAGATTTGATCGTATTTACTGTCACCAGGTAATGTCCATCAGAGGGACATCAAGGATAGGCTACACTATCAGTTTACATTTCCACCTGCCCTCCTGAGGGATAACAACGGCAACAAAATGCCACAGCTGCACACACCAAGAAACTGCAGGAATTCTGGAAGTAGAGCAGGAGTGCTAACACCTAAGCACCCATGGTTACATTTGCAGGCAGCCTCATAGATATTCTAAAACCCTTTAACTGTTAGCATGTTGTACTTGCAGTCATTTTACAAGAAATCATAAAAACTGCTTCCAACATTTAGCAGGGACAGAAACTGTTTATTGTCAATGCTTCTGCATTGGTGACGCTGCTGCAGTCTAACTTGACATCAGTACATTATACTTTTAAGTCTGAGCCTAAAATCTATATTCAAAATTAAATGTGTTTGATGAAATGTCTAACTACATGGTATTAAGTTTTGACTACTGCAATACTGTTTTATTTTACAATCACAAGCTACCACAGGTGGATGAAACTAATGTTCTATTTTACCATCATATTTGAAATTATTTCTTGAATCAAAAGCACATATCTTTGCAAATTCAGAGACAATAAAATTCCCTGGCTATTACAAGGAATTAAAAATGTCATTATAAAGCACTTTCCAGACTTGAGTGGATCCAAATGCAAAGAGATAGATAAATGGAATGTAGATTTAATAATTTTGTATGTCATCCATACTTTTTTTTTTTAATTTAGTTCTGACTTATTTAGTTCCACAGTAAAAATATTTCTCAGGTGGACTGGACATTAATTTTTGGCTAAATTTGCTGAACTCTATAGATTTTTCAGAGAAGCAGCTAGGTATCTATATCCAAAAAATGACTAATTTTTGAGTAGACCTATTTTATTCAATATTAAGCAGGTAAAGTCTCTGAAAAATAACAGTAGCTGAAGTCTTCTGGTCTTTTTTATAGTGACTATGATCTTGGACAAGTAGTCTGATGTGAGTGGACAAAAATCTCACAAATAAGCACATGTTAGTATTAACTCTAGCATTAATCTGAAAACACTAAAATCTTCTTTTAAAAGATACTCATGTTTATCCTCAAATCTTGTTTGATATGTAGTATTGTAAAAACATGCAAAGGGAAAGAAAGAAAAGTTTTGTGCTGCATGTAACACCATTAGATTCCACTTACACTGCCTAACAAAATGTAAAGAATTCTGACTTTGAATTACATAGATAAGTGTTTGCCTTTAAATGAAGAAATCTATTTTTTGTCACTGGGCTTTGATATGAAACAGAGCTACTCTCATTTGATTTAAAACACAAGAAGGATCTATTCTCAATTTGAGGGAGTTCAAAGCAACCACCAGTTACCTCATCAAATATGGGCAAAAAAAATGTTCACTGGACAGATTTGTATATTTTGACACCAGAAGTACCATTCTGATTATGTAGTCTGATTTCCTGTATAACAGTTAACGCACAACCTCCTGCACAGAAATCCTCACAAAATGATTTTTTCATCAAGTCTTTAATTTCTGACGTACTTAGACCATATGGTTTATAAAACAACCAATCTTAATTCCTCTGATAGCATGTTTTTATGTTACCTCATGTAGAAAAGGAACCCAAAGTCTTTTGCAAGTATGAGAAAGGAAAAGGCCATCATAACTGATTGGCAGAAAAGACCTTAGAGCTTGACATTTTCCACAACTGCCAATTCATAGTCAGTTTATCTCTTTTCCCTACCTCTTTCAATTCATATTACACCTTAATTCTTCAAAGTTTATGGCAGGTTTCAAGATCCTCTGAGAATATGCACACTAGGGGCATGTTCCTATTTCAAAGAGTCCAGAGAAGATTTGATCAAATCATTTTCATTAGTACTCTCATTAACAAGATACATTTTGTCTCACTATCAAGAAAATACAGAAAGTCACTCCATGGTCTTAAGACTGCATAACCAGTCCTTTGGTTGTATAGGACTAACATCTTTAGAAACTGAGTATTTTCATTAAGTCTAGTCTTTTTCTGCTCATATGATCAGGGCATTCCAGCAAGAGTATCATGCCATTCTGCCTTTGAATCCAGTGCAAGAGGTGACATGAAGCTGTGGCTGAATTTCCTGAGCTATGAGTCCACCAGAAAGGATGCCAGTGACAACACCACAGACTCTGAGTTGCCTTTTCCACCATTACAAAGCTACTTTCTGAGCAACTCTAAAATTGAAAGTGAACATCTGTTTTGATGCATATTTTGCCTGAAGGAAAACACAACAGACAGGACAACTGGCAGAGATGCTCTTGCTCTCTAATTTTAAAAACAGTTCATTCAATTTCCTAGTGCCTAGGACTTCAGCAGAACTGATTTATTTGTAACTACTGCACAAAAAAAAATGGATTGATATTCCAAATCCTAAAACTGATCTCTGGTTGAGGAACATCTGGTATAACAAAGATATGAAAAAGTTTAGTACATCTGCACATAGTAAATCAATTAGCCATAATGCAACTTGGCAGCCATCAGCACAGATCTATGGCACAAAGTAAGTAATGATGGGCTTTATCAAGTTTGAAGATACCTTAGTACACATTTGGTTTAACAGTCTTCTTTCCTAGGGTGTCACTATATGCACAACATTACTGATGAAGCTAGATCCCAGTCTCAATTACAAAACCAAAAAATTCTTCATTTTACAGATCAGCCCCTCACGCTTTGATTATATCATGATCTACGCAAAACTGGCAATTAAACTATGGCATTGTATGTACATTGACTTTAGCCTGTTTTTGCCTTAATTCAACAAAACAACGAACATTGCTGCACCTAGTCTTGTTTCCAGGAAAACTAACCAAAATCAAGGTTATTTAAAATAATCCTCTGTTTGACTGCTTTCTTACTTAGAACCATTTCCAGATAGACTTTCTGAAAGTTGCCCAGTAGATTTCAGCCTTGAGAGAGGAGAGGCCACACTTCATCTATATGGGCCAGCTCTGCCCCAGATATGTGCCTCTGATTTCAGTGAGAATCATACGTCATACCTCATCATTCAAAAACAAAATTAAGCAAGCCCTCTGTGTCCAGTTATTGTGTTGTCTAATATATCATGAATTACCTATCCACTTCTTAATATGCATTATGTCTCTACCAAAACTTAGGACTACATCCTCTGCCAGCTATTATTCTGTTATTCTGGAGAGAGGGGAAAAAAAAAAAGAAAAAAAGGCAGAATAAATTTCCTGCTTTCCAAACAGTTATATGCCAGTGTAAATGAGAACTTAATTTGATCCTTACTGTTTATGCACAGTTTTGCTTGTTATGATGAGAATACCAGTACTGTGAAGGCCACTAAGTCTTATTTTGAATAGTTTTATTGGTGGTCTGGTGGTTGTCTATAAAGATGAGACCACATCTGGTCAAGTGCGCAGTCAGTTAGTTCAGGCTTTACATTCCCAAACAATACTGCAAAATTCAGACAGTTCAGTGACCATTTTTTTTAAATAGACTCTGAATGTGCAGAATTAAGTAGCATATACCTCCCAGAAGCTGTTCCCTTCCTAGACCACCTGGATAACAAGAGTATCACTTAAACCAAATAAAACTGTGACATCTGTAAAGGAAAAAGCCAGTCTGATAAAGATCACACATACAAACAGGGCTAACCAACTCTTAACAAGACTAACCATTTTTTGTACTTTTTTTTCTCCTTTTCTTTTTTACCCTCAAAATCCTGGAGTTGAAGTTAATGAGTGTTTGTTTGTTTGTTTGCCTCTCTGTTTTATTTGAAATGAATCCTCTTAAGCACAACTAGACATCTCATTATATCCACATCCAGCACCACCTCACCTGAAGAGACCATCTAGTCAGTGACTCAGAAGCTGAGTCAATTCATGTGTCTTGCAGGGAGCAATATCAACAGACCAAGCATCACCAGAGATGACTTTCACCAAGATGGTGCTACAAGAGGTCTCATACCTTAAAATGATCAACTAACCCCTTACTTTAGTAAACTATGATGTATCTGTATTTTCTCACATCACAGCTTATGAAAGAAGATCACAACCAAGTTGTAGGCTCCAAGAGACAGGGAGGAATGAGGAAGATCCTGGGGGGGGGGGGGGGAAAGTGGTTTTGCTGCTAGCAGTCTACGGTAGCTGCATATCATAGAGGCTGGCAAGTCCATAGGGGTCCCAGGTCCCTGTCTCCATCCAACATATAATAAAACTCTGTCTCCTCTGTTTCTTGCTCATCCTCTCTCCACAAGCATACGTAAAAGAAAGAAAGAAAAAAAAGTGTCTTTGCTTACATCACTGAGAAGCCTTGAATTAGGGTACATTATGGGACTGCAGAATGCACAATCACCTCCATACCGTGAGCTAGCAGCTGAGCCCTATAGCCAGGGCATTGCTAGCACTACAGCAGTCTTTGCTCAGGGAACCAGCGCTTGTATTTTTCAAATTATTGCTTTTACTCAAAAATTGAACTATGTAAACAAAGATAATATGCAGAGTGTTTTTTTTTTTTTTTTTTTTAACCGCATCCACTTCCAGTTAATTTCTATCTACTTGCTGTAGATTTCACTTGAAATTTGTTAGGTGGAATGTTTTGACCAAGATTTTTGGCAGATTTAATGTAGATCAAATCAATTACCAAAGTGAGTCCAGAACAATGACCACTGCCACTTAATTCGTAACCAGAAAATATACCGCTTGTTTGCTAAAGCTGGCTGTTGAACAGCAGCTTTTCAGATAAATCTGGAGGCCTGATTCAAAAACCTTGGACTTCTCTAAGAAAACACTGCAGCCAGGGGAGATTTTTCTTCTTGCCCAACCCTTGTTGGTTCAGCTGCACTTTTTATTTGCAGTTATACTTGAGTTTCAGTGCGCTTTCTTGAAGATGTTTTGGGGACCTCATGATGTACAAATTATTGTCACTGCTGCCAGAGAGGCAGCATTCAATGGCAACATACATGTTGCCTTGCCATCCAAAGGCTCCTCTGAACTGGTCTGAATCCTTGTTTCCACATAATCTCTGCTTTTCTGTAATTACAAAATTGCTATAACAGGAAACCAGCTAGGACACAGATGTCCAAAACAAAGATCTCCCTTCCATATGTGGGCAGTACCCAAAAATGAAGTATGATATGTAGAATAGGACTTTAAAAAAATTCAATAAATAAAATTCATGACTTTAGCTTTCTTTCTAACACTCTTCAAATTTAATTCAAACAATGCAGATATTGTTTTCTCTCAGTCAACAGAAATATCTCAGCAGAAATATCTGAGATATACAATAACATATGAAGCCAGCTGATGAGATATCATCCATCCAGCAGACCATATGGGGAAAGTTCTCTAAAAGCAGCCTCCGAGAGCCTGATCTTTCAAGGTGCTGAGAGGCTTCTCCCCCACTTACTGCAATGGGAATTGAAAGCAGACAAAAAGTTGCAGGAGATGATCAATATCTCAGAGCACTGGCTCCTTAAGAGGCTCACGTTACACACGCCTGGTTCTTACGACAGATGTGCAGTAGACATAAAACTTCCTACAACTCAGAGTACTTGTTACATTGAATCAGAACATGGCCACACTTAATGCTTATACAGGGACATTGGATCTCCTTCCTAGCATATAAAAGCCAACAATATAAATGAGTAAGTTTTAGTATCAAGTTGAAAGCAAATTTTTTAAATGTATTAGTCAACAGTGATAAGCAATTTGATAGACTTCCAGTTCAAATTACAAAATCTTCTTCTATTCTCAAAGTACTAGTGTAAAAAAAAAAAAAAAGAAAAAAAGAAACAGTGACAGAGATATCTTCAATAAAATACAGCTCTCTGCAAATAAAAAAAAGCCTTTTAAGTAATGATGTCAGAATGATGGGCAGCTGATACAGTCTAAAGACTATACTTAGTCTTTTAACTCACAAAGGCTTCATCAGGCCTGTGGAGCTCAGGAACATTTCTCTCCTGAATCTACCTTTGGCATGCATCCATCCTATGTTGGATTACACTCAGACTACTCAAAGACAACTCATATTCCTCTCTGCCTGAGCAAATTATCCATGGATCAGAACTATCCATTTCAGAAGACTGCCCTAATTGAGGGATTCTCCATTTAACAGTTAACTTTACCTTGTTCCCATTTTAGTCCTTCAGATTCTTATTTTCCTAGCTATATAGTGGCATTACTTCAAGAAAAAAACATTTCAATGCCTTCTCCAACTCAATCCACTTCCATCTTTTATGATTCACAAGCCAGGTGGTGGAAGCATTGTCCTCTCAAATGTGCAAAAGTGGATATAGAGATGGGCATTGAGTCTCCATTTCCACCTCTCATCCCACCTCCTTTTTTTTCGATCATAATTATTATTCTTAATTTTGAGTTAAAACTAGTATGGTTGCATTACTGTTAAGAAAACTCTTCAATTCTGCCTTCAGTCAGCTTTGTAGCTGTCAGTTAATTGTTTGCCATGTTTTTGGAAATACTTGTATTGCTATGTTTCTGTTAGACTAAATGTTCAATTTCTGGTCACAAATTTAAGTTAAATAGAAAAGATCTGAAATTTTGGGGTTTATACTGTTTTTGAAAAGAGTTATCAAACATCTTTCAGAACTAAAAAAGGCCTATTACTAAAAAGCTGCATAAATAATCAATTGCTCATAGACACATCATTTGATGGCAGGCCAAAGAGCCACTTCACAAATTCACGATTCAATATATTTAAGAGAAAAGAGGTAGCTAACTAAGGCATATGAAAGAAGAAAAATGACATATGAAACCAAATAAAAAAGATGCTTTCAAGAAAAAACACTCGATACGTACAGCTATTCCAGATGTTTCCTGAGATGAAACAAAACAGGCAGCGATTGTTAACAGATTGATGATAGGGGATTAAAATGGCTGAAAGAAAATTCCAAGGTACTAAATAAATTTTTCAAGGTTAGGCTGAAAGCCCAAGAGAAAAGAGGTTCCAGAACGTCAATTATCCATCAGCTATCAGTGCAACAACAACAAAAAATTCACTAGCGGAGAAAACATTAAAGAACATTCATGAAGAGGAAAGGAATGAGCATGTCCAAATACATGGAAGAATTATGGCACTTTCCTCCAAGAAGATAAAGAATATCTCATTTACTGTGCAGTATCTTGGGATCTAATGTTTTCGAGCTTGATTTCAGAGTAGAGTGAGGCTGCATTTTTCACTTCTGCAGCAATAAGAACCAAGAGTTACATGCTGCTGAATACATTCCCTAATAGCAAAAAACAGTCTTATGATACTCTGATCTCTGTTTTAATCCCGTAGTTCTCACTTATAACACTAAAATAAATGAAATCCACTAATGCTTTTCTATTTTTTAGCATTTGTTACTGAGTAAGAGTTTGGTTTAACCAGAAAAAAATCCTATTTTGTGGAAAACACCATCCTGTATTTTTAGAGACAGCAAAAAGCTTGCTCGTTTTCACTGCCCAATGAACTACAATATAATCACACTGCCAAATGTGTGGAAACAAAGTACATAACCTGGCAACCTTTTCTGAATTACAACACATACAACAGAAGCCCAAAGAAACAGAAAAGTTATGCAAAGCTTGCTAAAAGCCAACTAGCCTTCTGATTATATCCCCATGGGGTGCAGCATCTATAGCAAGGTAGATAAATTGTCAATAATACTAGGCCAGATCTAATACTAGTTAGACCTGGGGCCTGCATAATCAGGAAACAGCTCACATCCCTTTCCAGTTTCCAGAAAAGCAGTCCTGTCTGCCAGTACTCTCTGAAGTAGGCAGATATGCCCTTCAACACTGCTCTTCACCCTGAAAAGCCATTGCTCTGCTCTCTAAAAAAATGTCCTTTTCTGAACTTTGGTACTTATTTCTCAGCCTATTGGATTGAGAGGAGAAAGAAACTACTAAGTGTAAGGTGAGTGTTTCTGATCCTGCAGAGACAGCAGAACTGGTAACAAAACCTAAATGACTAAGGAAAAAAAAGGCAGGGGAAAAAAGAGAGAAGAAGCATGTAAATATATTAAAAATATAGCACATGGAGAGACAAGAAAAAAAGAACTCTGAACTGGCAAACACCACTCAGTAACAGAGATCCTAGAATTGACCTATAAAGCCTTGTAAAAATATCAGCTCAGTAGCTCTTCATACTGGAGCTCTAAGTATAAGAAAAATACAATCTCTGTGTAATGATGTTCTCAGTAAATTTACATTTTTTTTAAAGGATTGTTTTTAGAACATAGGACAAATGAAGCCTCCCTTAAAAAATCCCTCCTGATTTTACATTAATATCACACATTTAAGGAACGAGTTTGCAATAGTCTATATATTTCCTAGAAGGAAACATACAAAGCAGCTTCAACTCATCAAGACAAAGATGAACCCAGCATCACACTGCATATGACACTACATTTGCTTGAGAAAGTCCACTATAACCACAGTCTCCATGAGACTTGACACTTTCTGTCTTAAACCTAAACTCTTTCCTAGCCCTAAACGTCAAGAGAGAGTGGAACAGGCCTAAAAATGCCTGAAAGAAAAAAAATGTTTCATGAATCATTAGGTTATGGCGCTACATTTCCTTTGGCAGACCCATTTGAAACACATTCTCTACAGGACATGATGTTTTCTTTCCCTTCAAACAGCAAAATTAACAGGACTCTATAACGTTTTCTACTTACATCTAACAAGATGAGCTGATGTTTCACATGGTTTATGTCCTAACATATCTTTTGCATTATGATTACTTATTATTGCTATAGTATTCATGTTTTATTGCTTAAGGTTTTTGCTTTCTCTTCCATTTTTTCCCTAAAAAAACTACTTGCTTAAGGGTAGTAAGATGAGCAGATGTCTGGCACCTCATGTCAGTACATGTCTGAAACCAAGTAGTGAGCACTGTCTTCTCAGAAACTGCATTAATACTCAAGTATAGCTTTAGGTCTTAGATCTGATTAAACAGAGTTTTTGTGATATTTTTAATAAAGGTAATAAACAATATCATTTTTCTTTGGGGTCATTTGCATTTTTTTCTTTCATTTCTAACATGAGGCTTCTCACCATCATTTCATTAACCATTTCTCACCATCTTTTCATTAAAAGAGAACTACATCTTACTCAAGGATTAATCCAATACACCATCTTGCAGAAAACATCCTTACCTCTCTTTTCTCCCTCTTCTTGTATTTTTCTCCAAAGCCTTTTTGCCTTCAAGGAGTTCCATCACAAGTATGGCATTTTTTTCACTAAATCAACTAATTTACAGTTTTTTGAGTGTCAGTGCCAAAGTTGTTTTAAATAATAAAATAGATTTCACCTTTACCTGGGATTTTAGTCATCTTCAACACAGGAAATATCTTCTGATATTCAGATTAGCTGTAGAAAAAAAAAAAAAAAAGAATGCCAGTAACATCAACCAATAAAATATTCTGCTGAGAGGAGGGATAATTCAAGAAAATATTCCTATAAGGGACATGGGTACTCGAGCATCTTCTAGTCATCTTTCTGATATAGAATTACTGTAAAGGTGTATCATATTATCTCTAAGGATTGTTAAATACTAACTTTTGAAAGAATTTGAGCAGAATATCTGGTGATGATTATGTTTTAATTCTCTCCATCTTTTTACATGTAATAGTCTACACATTTTACACACACAAATCAAAGAAACAGCCCTTAACACAGCATCAGTGATAAGTAAAGTATTTTGGCAGTTATCACTGTAGTTTGTTCAGAGAATCCAAAGAGATTCTTCAAACCCAAGTATGCCAGGCAAATCCTTAAAAAAAAGAACCTTTATCTTAAAGTATATTCAATTTAAATAGAAAAGAACATGATTTACAACAGCTTTTTCAGTAATTTAAAAATGAAGAGAATGGGAAGAAGACATTTCCCTCTGACTCCTTGCCTGTTACTAGAGTCTTTCAGGTAGACAGGGGCATGCTACCGCATGAAGCAAAGACCTAAACCAAATGCCAATCCATTTGTTTTCTAATAAGTTCATATATTATTTCAAGCTACTAACATCAAAAACTTGAATCGCAGATTTTTGGGTGGTTGTTGCCATCATTGTTTCTGCTGACAGTCAGCTCCCTCAAGCGCAGTGTTTTCTTGGCATTATTTGGTATCATTTATTTATTAGCCATTTTGGAGGCAGGTGTCCAAAAGTGTTTTAAAAATCTGGTCCGGCAAATATAATAGCTGCATTAGCAGTGCACTACTAAAGCTACCTCAGGGTTAGCTACCTATTCCTCTGTCTTTCACAGAAATAATTAATGGATAGAAAAGAATACGTAGAACACTTTGTTCATACTTTTGTCAATTTAAAGCTCTTCCATATTGTGTTTCTAGAGGTTTGCTCATTTTTTAATGACTCAAGCAATGGAGCTCCCACCACCTTCCTCCACTGTAAAGAATCAAGTCCTGACAGTCAGTCTAATATACTCCCTTACTGATCTTGCTATTCATCTCTGTTATATATACACACATGCCAAACTGCTCCATCACACAGTCCTTTAAAAGTTAGCCATTTTGTCTTGTTGCAGTGTCAAAAAGAATATGTGCTCATGCTTTGTTCTTCAGAAAACGTTAACGGAGGTGGCAGCTTTATTTTCACGATATGCATTAAAAGAATACAGGGTATACACCGGCAGGAACTTCACATCATAGGATAGGCTGCAATTCATTGCTAACCAAGCAATAGGTCAGGAAAGGTCAGGAAAAGAAATAAAGGTCAGGAAAGAAATAAAAGACCATAATCCTTTGAAATTTTCTAATTAAAAATGTGCAGGAGAGTGCGTGGATAGTAGACGATGTCATTTAGCAGTAAACAATTTGCAGACCAAGTGCAGCCTCCATTCAATTCACCGCTGCACTAAGTCCACTCTTGTATAAGGCTGGGTCTTGCCTCTTCTTCCATTAAGATGTATCATAAACAGTAACAATAACTCATTGGTAACTTGCAGAGTCCTTGGCTCCTAACACCAGTATTTATTCAGGGAGTGTTCTGCATTTAAACATTCTTAAGTTATGAACAGTCATCTCTAAGGATAGGGAAATGCTGCAACTCCATGCAACACGTGGCCTAGGGATTCATAAATATATCATCTCACATTATCAGTTACAAGCTGACTTTGCTAATCTTTCTTTCCCCCCTACCACAGATAACCTCCCCCAAAAAATAAAAAATAATAAAAGTTTGTTCATTTCCTAACTCTAAAGCTCCCCTCAGAAGAATTACCTGTGCAACTTCCCATTAATTTTCAATCTTGAAAGCTTTCATTTTTGATCAGATCGCTTAATACAAATCCATTAAAAGGGACAACTTTTCAAGAAGTATCACATAACATTCATCAGTTAATGAAGCAAATTCTCCTACTTCACACAAGAAACAAAGGTCAGTGTAAGGCCCTCCAGGAAGGGTTAAAATTCCACAGTCAAAGCTTCTTGACTGATTATATAATCCAAAGCAAAAGATACCAAATATCAGTTATATCAGTCCCTCAAGAATTTAAAAATAAACCAAAAGATACAAATAAAAGATTTTTTTTTATTTTTCTTTTTTAACCTGGATCACACATATTTTCATTTACTCAACAACTTTTGTGAGGAAGAAATGCTAAGCATGGGAATCTGAAAATTAGAATATTCACCATGGGCTAATCTGAGCATAGATTTCACTTTCACTATGCTGAGCTGTCCTGTTACATCTCTAATCTTCAAGAGAAGTGACACGCTGTAGATTTAGGAATACTGACATCTCTTTCTTTCTCAAATCCACATTTTGAGCCTTACAGCAATTGCTAAATCCAGCAAATAAATTCACTACCTTGCTCTCTTGATTGAACTATCAGATTCAGAACTAGACTTAAACTGGCTCTTACCAACTTCGGTGTCACTAGACAGACTTTTAGATATAAAATGGAAAATAAAATGTTACAACTTACAGGTTAAAGGTCTGAAAGAGAGCATTTGTTGCTGCAGTCCAAATTTCAGCCTACTCAAATTTATACCATTCTGACCAGTCAATGCATCATTTCATCAATTTAGATTCCATTTTACATGAGTTCAGTAAGTATAAAGTGACTGTACAAAGCAGAACATGAATATGAAAAAAAGCTTTATGTATGACGAATTCTATTTACACTTTATATGTCTCTAGATTTCCTTAAGAAAAGCAGGGCAGCAATGTGACAGAAAGCATGCTGCCTCAGTTACTGCATTCTGTGTTTCTTAGTGCTATAAAGACTGCACATATGTACAAATCAGCACTAAAAAATATTTAAAAAATGTAAAATATTTTCCCTTCTGGAAAACAGCAGCTGCTCTGTTTGTTTATTTAATTTAGCAATGCAACCCAGCCCATCATAGTTAATCTGCAACTAAGGGCTATGATTGGTGTTGCTGCAGTTTTCTTTGGTTTTCTTTCTTTACTAGGCTTAAAAAAAGATTGCAATTAATCCCTCAGTAATAGCAATGAAATTCAATCTACAACTGATATTTAGATGTCATTTTGGAACAAAATACTATTATATTAAAGCCTACGTTAACAGCTTATTTAAGCTCATTCCATGAGAAGCTGAGTAGAAAATGAAAATTTAAGAGATACTTGCATTTCTTGAAAAAAGAAATTCTAGAGTGATAATCTTGCAAAAATGATTTGCTTTGCTTGCAACTAAGGTACAAGGTAGATACACAGCTATTGTTTGGAATAGTATAGAGGGTAGAAACACAATGAAAGGTGCCTAAAGTAAAAACCTAGAATAAAATAACTTACTGTGTAGTCCACCAAGTTTTACCTAGTCTGCTTGAGAGTATATTTGAAAGATTAAGACCTGTGATCAGGTAGACAGTTACAGGAATTATCTGATCATAATTGCTCAGCACTTTAAAATAATTTTACAATTATTCAAGCCAGATGGAAACGCATCTGAGTAACAACACTGCATTTCTGCCCCTGCTGTCACACATAAAAGAAAGTCTAACAACCTTAGTCATGACAGTCACTCTAGGTATATTTGAGAAATAGAGATTTTCTACTAAATCTACAAATCATCCATATTCTTTCTGAATCAGTAGAAAAGAAATTGGAACATTCAAATTGTACAGAAAATCTCTCACAAGCTTTCTGTATGTATTGGTAAGGATTTGGTTTTGTAACTAATTCCCTCCCTTCTCCTTTTCCATAAGGAAATGACTCGAGGCATGTTTTGATCTACCATTTATTTTTTGTCCACTGCGATTTCTGGAGATGATATTGCATTCATTACAGGATGAGGTATAAGACAAATGATGAGAGTATTTTCAGGTAACTTAAATTTCCACTCACATGGAGGACTTTTGGAGAAAAAAAAAATCAAAGCTTTGCTGTAAAGTATAAGAGCTCTGACTACATAGTGTGAGAGAATACTGAATGGATGAAGACCTATTGCATCAGCTCATAGGACTGCTCGCCAGGGATGCAGAAGGCTAGGATTTGGATCCCTCCAAGCCTCATTCACACCAGAGAGTTGCAGACCCCAAGTAAACAATTTTATCATAACACTTTTCAAATCTACCTCTTGTTGCTGATAGAGCTAAAGTGTTCATCTTAGTGTTTCGGCAAAAATATACTGCATTGTACACGATAACCAGTGCAGGTGGATTATGATAAACAGATACTCCACAATTGCTTCAATTTGCAAATGTCTCCTTATCATTTCACTGGCATTAGTACTGAAGATGGGAAAAACTCCACCAATGTGACAAAGCATGGAATAATGGAGTGACTGTGAAAGAAAATGAGAGACTCTCAGAGTCAACAGCTACCAACAAACTGCTATGAAAATTTTAATTTACAAATCAAATTCTAACCCACACGTAGCATGAGAAAATAAGGTATTTGGTTTTTTTTCACAGCTAAAGGTTGTTGGTTGGTTTATACTGTGAGGCTTCTGATTCAGCTCTTACTGAAAGAGATGTTATCATTTGGCACTAAAGCTATAATTCAAGAACATTTTCAAAGCCTATAGAAATCTCTCATTGATTTCCAATATGAGAAAAAGTACCTTGAAAAATATTAATCTGGTAGATCTGTCATTTTTATAGGTCTACCTCAAAGTCTTCCTGCATTATTATTTTATCTTGTGGTTGAAAATGCTTGGTTTACTAGCATTCATCTTTCCTACTCTAAACATATCAGGAAACGTGCACCAAAATATGTTGACTTTTCAGATTGGTTTGCTTCAGCTCAGTTCCAGATTCAGATTTATGTGCTGGGCAAAGAACTCATACCCCCTATTTTTGATGAGATACCCAGACTAAAGGATTTCTCAGATTATTCCTTCCCTGTTTGCATCATTTAATAATGATATATTTCTTTAGCTTGGACTCTGAGTATAGTTTCGCACTCCAAGTCCTTAGAATAATGAAAAGCATGAATCATACACTGTACCTGCATATTCTGCTATTAAACTGCAGGGCTGGTGTTCAGATTAGCATTTCTAATCACTGTTTTCATGACACCAGTAGTACCAAGTAGCCATATGAAGGACCAAGGATGAGTGTATCCACCATTAGAGATGTCCCAGCTCACACACAACTTTCCTACAAAGTCCAGCTGCAAGCTCATGGGTGGCAATGCACTTACACAGCCTGTGAAATAGAGCATACATTCTACATTAAGCCCAACGAGGACTTCCTCAACGTCTCTGTTACTCTGTAATTCCAGAAGGGAACTTGCACATTCAAGGGCTTCAAGAATGGTGACAGGAGGTCACTCAGCAAGCACAGTTACATGCTCAGTATGCATGAGAATTGTTGCAGACATACAGCAATAATGTCACGTCACAACACATGTGTCAGGAACAAGCTGAAAGATAACAAAAATGAAAGACAAAACATGATCGAGTAAGAAAAATGTTTTATAGAAATAAAGTCCTGACAGTAGTTCAAGTTATGTTATAGCCTTCTTCAGGTTACTATACATGTGGATGCT
>JAUBOD010001019.1:1266694-1277078 GCA_032353885.1 Nothura maculosa
GAGACTCAGCTCTCCTGACAAAAGCCAGGCTGGGGCCACTTGGCTTCAGAGCCAGAAACAATCCCCGAGCCTTTATATTCACTCTGTAGAAGTAGCCAGAGAAACCAAGACTGTCGACATCACGTGCTAATTTTGGCCGAATTTCTCGCTCATATTGTGTAGAAGTGTAAGTTAGGGAGACAACAAAGCTCGGTCTACCACTGAAACGCTCCGGCAAGTGGCAAACAACGTCCTGCATCACTGCACGGACAGAGAGCGGGTGCTTTCCAGGAACACTATGTTCCCAGGCCTCCAGCTCACATGCTCACACTGAACTGCACATTTCCAAAACTACTCTTCCACAATGATCTCATGTTTTTCCATAATATAAGAACTGCTAAATCCATTTTTAAATTCATTTTTTAATTCTTCTATGAAAAAGTGTGATTCAAAAAATTCGAAGATGACATTAATAGCCTCCTATAAAAAGCAATTTCTATCACAATTGGGAGTTCAGATTCAGTCGATGTTAAACAGCTTCAGCCATGAGTTGGACGACAACAGTATTAATAGGAGTTCATCAGAGCTCCTTAGTCTGGACTAAAACCTTCTTTTCCGTGTTTTACATTGTGTACACAGTAAGTAACACTTACAGATACATGTAAATGCATTAATATATATGGGTGCAATAGATGTATCTATTCTAGTGTTCCATTTCTTAACCATATTCTGAGCATAAACATGCAAATATTTATATTTGTTCAGACATATGTCCACATACACAATATAGAGAAAATATATTACATACTTGTTGGAGGGCAGTTCATGGCATATGCCCTTAAATATTTAAGCAGATATTCTTAAGGATGATACTGGAGATATGGTCTGCTGGAAAAGAACCTGTGATGTCTGACTTGACATTTCCCTGGGCTGGCCTCTAGCACCCACATATATGAACACACAAGAACTCTGGGTAAACTTGGATACAGGAACAAGTACTTATAGGTACTTTAAGTAGGCGGGAATTGGGTCATTCCTAGGAGTGACAGAATAAGCAATATAGCTAAAATAATTTCTACTCTAATTTCTCCTGGATTTTTACAAAATAATTTTCACTAATAAGGAAGAAGAACGTATGGTCAGGTAACCACTTTCAGCTGCACTAGATTATGCAGTTAGAAATGGAAAGAATGAATCATTTTCAAGACTTTTCAGCTTTGCTTAACTTTTTTTTTTTTTTTAAGCTGACTTTCTCTTTAGGTTTCAAGCTCCTACTCTCTATCTGAAATACAAATCCATCTGAATACAGAAGCATGCAAGACTTCTGCATATCCGCATATCTGAGGTCTGTCCACTTTGATTACAAGTTAAAATTGTAAATAATTCCATCTTCTTGATTTTACCCTTGTTTTCATCGTGCAGTGTAGCTGTGCAAAGGACAGGTCCCTTTCAGGTGAACGTTAAGCTTTAAAATTCAGGTCTACTCACACTACAAGACTCCTTCCCCTCTCCTCATACACATTGGACTCTGACTATAGCAAATGGACGCTTTCTAGCTGCTCTACCACATTAGTCACTGTTAATTCATTTTACAACAGAATACCACTAAAAACAGTTAAGTTTCTTCTTCCAAATACAAGGAAGAAATGGTCTTGAGAGTGCTCATATTTTCTTCCTGCTGCTAAGATTTATGATATGATAGAATTTAATATAGGAAGCCCTAATATCATTTTGTCTAGTTTGCTTTTCAAATGAAAAGTTGATAAAGAATGTTACAGGAAATATCTTCTCTTGTTACTTGTCACTATCAGAGAGCTAATGAACATTATTAATAAAAGCTTTAATGTTCATGTCAGTGATGGCATGAACTATGAATATTAAGATCCGTATTTCAGGCATCATTGTTATCTGGCCCACCACCACACTATGATTTTATAAGCACAAAATTTTTCACTTAATGGTATGCAGTTCCACAGACTACCAGTCTTGAGGCAAGGACTTCGAAAATCTCCTATTACATAATTATCACTGATTAATAACAGCAAGTGTAGAACTACTCCAGCAATTTCTTTTCCAGACTCCTTCCCATGGTCTTCCTAGTCAGCCATAATAATTCAAGACAAGAAAAAAAAAAATCTAGTGTCTTCCGCAACTATGACTTCATAGACTTTTGAAATACATCCTACATGCGCCTTTCCAGTATTTACAATAGGGTAACAAACTAAACTGCAGAGTTCCTCAGAAAATTAATTCAGAAGTATGCACTGTGAACATGCATATGCAACATATTCTAAACAAAATAGAGAACAAAATCTCACAACTATTCTCAAATAAAACTGATGGCTTTGTCTACTGAACTTCATTTTCTAACAGAAGTTTTTGTTTTTAGACTTTACACAGCAATCAGAACACAGCAGAGTTGGGGGAGGTGGTGGTATTACAGAAAGGGAAGGAGAGGATCACAAATTAACCAGCTGGCACAGTCCTAGCTATAGTATCATGAACAGTGCTGCTATAATATTATTGCTGTAAGTTAATGTGATCCTTTATACAGCCTTTTTAACTTTCACAGTAGCCTATTTTCAAAAAGGAAAATGGTTTCATTTGAATTGCAAATCCTATCACATACATAGTTTTATTCTTTTGTATCAGGATGAGTGACAGTGGTATATTAGCGTTAACAAATCTTACCCAGTTTTAAACACATTTCTGGTATTGAAAGCTAACAGAGCTGAAAACTGAATGGGTAAAGGCTCTGCTCTGGTATTCATTCCTTTATTGGAGCCTTGAAAGGCCCATGTGAAGGGAACCTGATAGAAATTTTGTGTCGTTGCTAAATAGAACTCAATCCAAGGTAGAAAAACAAAAGGTTAGATGTGCCGTCTTTTATATCATTTCATTCCTGGGGGCCAGTGCTTTCAAAACTAAAAGTAGTTTTAGTTTGTGCAGCCTGTTTGATTCAACTGATCCCTCAGTTTAATGGAGTACAGGCCTCACAAAATTGCTGAACCAAATCTTTCTGAAAGGGACTGTGCCTCCTGTACACAAATCCATTAGTGTGGGTGGCAGCAAAAGACAACCATAAAAAACAGAGGAAAGGGAATTCTTCCCCGAGGCTCCTCTGCTCTTGCCTGTATCAAGCACAACTGTAGGCTGCCGATTCAACTACTCCAGTGTGGCAAAGAGAGGTTAGTATTAAGACAGCTAATCTGCCACTTACAACCATTACTTTCCAAACATTCAGACTTTGTGTTCCCTTCTTGTAAAGAGGAAGGACGGACACACCAAGAGCACAGGCAGAGCTTAACATACTGTGCCCAATAAAGATGGATTCATGCAGTCATTGTACTTGAAGCGCTCCAAAGCAGAAAGGGGCCTGCCTGGGCAGCCTGCAGGAGTCAGTGCTCCAGAGTCAGACAAGCAGGCTGCTTTAGAGGCACAAGATGGCAAACACCTACATCTATCCAGACTCAGTAACCCTCTCCTAAAATGACAATTTTATCTCCACTGTTGAGATTTACAATCAAGGATAGAGCGAGTCACACTAGCAAGAGACTTACAAAAACAACAAGATGCATATAGGAGTGGATATTAAGTAATTCTTAATATCATCTTAATTAAAGAATGTCTAATGACGATGAGTTCTAATGTTTATTTCAATAGGTTTCAGGTTTTAATCCTTAACCGGGAAATCTTTTATTGGCATTTGACTCAAGTCCTGATTTCTGGAAGACTGACAAACCAAACTTACTTGAATTTCACCTTTCACAAATGCAGGAGACAGACTTAGCAACTCACGTTTCTCATGTTCTCAGTTACTTCCAGCATAGGCACCAGAGATGCAGACAAATCAAATATCTTCCTAGCAAGGTAGATCAAGGACAGCCTTATCACATCTAATAGGGTAAATATGATACTACAGGGTAAATGAATTCTGTCTTATTGTTTGGGCTATTTTGTGTTCTTGACTTCATTAACCTTGAGAACCAGATGGAAAGGCAACAGAAGCACTGCTAGCTCACTCCTCCAAGTGCTGCAAAGACAATAGGTTTTCCATACAACACTTTCTACACATTGTCTCAATTTTGCAGTTTGCAGGTTTCCAAAAGATGAATGACACATGGAGCAAGTAGTTTTAGCTGCCAACATAAATGGTGGTCACTCTAGTCTTGGTCCAAAGGCTTTGACTGAACAGAGCCAGGATGTCAGTACAAGGTGAAATTCTGCTCTATATAATGCATTACATGTTTCTTAGAATCCAAGAAAATGATGGTCTGAACATGAAAATCACTTAAAAAGCATTGATTTTGAATCTATTGCCTTGGCAGCAAAGATTGTTTAAGTTAGACGTAGGAAAAAATCTCTCCCCAAACCCACATTTTTCTAGTAATATCATTCCTTCAGAAACACTTGCACCTAATGCACTGTTGTTCCTAATCACGACTAAATAATATGGATCACCTCCACAGCAAGATTTGTAATCAGTCTCTTAGATCTCACTTTTCCTCACAGGATCCCTCAAATTCCCTGTTCCCATCCTACAACAACTAAAAATACACAAACGAAAATGTTTCACTGTTTAGCATTTAAAAATCCTTACCCACACTGATCTATGTTCAATCCAGGTTTAGGGCACCACCTGTACAAAAAGAGTGCTCTTGAATTTATGTATTAGTTTATAACTCCACAGTTTTGGAGGAATACAAAGTAAAGGTAAAGAAGTGTGGTTATGGTGGGCACAGATAAAACCCTGCATGTTGCTCCCCTATGCAAGTAGAGTGCAAGAAACTCTCAAACTCCAAACATCTGATCCCAAAACCTAAAAACAAACAGAACCTCAAAGTTGACTAGAGCCATAGCGAAAGAAACAAACACCTCTCATGAAGTCAGTAATTGAGCAACAACTTAGCATTAGAGGCGACTGAAATGGGTTTGGGCTTTTTGCTAGCCAAACTTCAGAACTGGGGAAATGAAAAATAAAAACTGGCTAACAAAAGTAAAACAGATTATTTTTAACTGTTCATTTATTTACCTACTGGTGGCAGATAACAGCAGAAATTCTCACTTTTTATCTAATTACTTTCCACTTGTAGTGAAATTTGTCCTCTTTTTCACTTCCTAAGCAAGTAATCCTGAAGCAGAGAGATATTTTCAGCTCCTGTCAGACAAGTTTTATGCAGTCTGAAGGTAATTCAGGCAGTTTCATTAAACTCTATAAATACAGCTGGATGTTACAATGGGAACAAAACAGCTGCTATAATGGAAAGATTGTCACTAGGATTTACACACAGGAAAGATTTCAAACAACATAAATACACTGTTCACTGACTGCATTCATCTTCTTACTACCTGTCAGCAAAGTTGGAATAAAATGTTGAAGGGGAAAAAAAAAAAAAAAAAAAAAAAATCAAATTTTGAACACATGCTATAAACATCACTTTCGTCACTCACACAAGAACCTTGGGAAATCATTTTCTGCAGTGTTTCACAAAAACAAATACTGAGGAAAATCAGAAAGTCAAAGTACTGAACAAGAAGTATCGCCTCCTGGTTCATCTCTTAAATTTTTAGGTTGAGAAGTTCATGGGGTGAATTAATGAAGAATACATGAACAGACACTCTAATGTTTTTCCATTGCTCCAGCGATGCAGTGATTAATTAGACAGCTAACTAAGCATATAGCTAACTCTGCATCTGAAGTACATATTGTTCCTGGAAATTTAGAAGAAACCCAATTATAGATTAATCCTCCTAGATGCAAAAGGAAATTGCTAGGTATCTAGAAATATATAGTATTTCTTCTTGCAAATATTAGTCATTTTAAACAGAAGATTGCATATACACAGTAGCTACTTTGCTTGCAGACCAATCCAGAAACTCTCCATCAAACCAACAGCTTAAGGGAGTATGAACCAGTTTAGATTGCTGTTATAGTTAGATAACAACTTCAGTTATCATTTTTTGTAAGGCAATTCTACCATTGCTACCATATTCTCAAATGGGGAAATATTGTCAATATCATCAGTATGAAAATAAAGTCTGGAAGTCTCAGAAAAGAATTAAAAATCTGATTTTATTTGCACGATGAAAAACATTTCGTTTACTATGTTGAAATTTTCAGAGGCTAATCACCTAGAGACTAACCAAAAAGAGCTTTTCCTTAATAGAGTCTGAATGATACTTTCACTTGAATTTGTTAAAGGATCATGATCTTCTCTAGTGTATTCCATACTTGAAGTTATTCGTCAAAGAGCATATAAAAAAGGTATTTGGGCTACTGGCAATTTACAATCAGATTTTAATGAACATTAAATATTCTCAACTCAAGCTCTTTTGGACACTGAAGTCATATGCTTTCCTCTGAAAACAGTATATAAAATTAGGTTTTCTATTTTTATCCATGTTGTACAAACTAAAAATTGGTGTTTCTTATTATTTTGCTTCACTAATTTTCAATTGCCTTTATCAGAGAATATTCATATTTATTTATTAAGAGCCACAAAAATTGAAGTGAGGCACACTTAAGAAAAGGGTTAAATTTTAACAAATATGTATCATGATCTTCTAGACCTAAAAACTATATTTTTTAATATTTTGGAAACCATAGGCATATGTAGAGAGCTGGCAAGACAAGTTAATGTGTCTAGGCGATGGGTCATTAAGAAGGGACTTCATCTTAGCACATTTTTTTCTAACTGTATTACTTTTACATGACACAGAAGACTTTCATTTTTCAATTATATGTAATTTGAAAACTAAAATAACCCATCTCCTCCTCTTTCTCTAAGTTTTCAATTTTGATTGCTGGTCTTTAAACACTTTTTCTTGTTTACTCAGGTTTTCTACTTACCATCCTGTACTACTAATGAACTTGCTGCAAATGATCAAATGGATTGCTGTTATAGTCACCAATGCTGGTTTTTTTTCTGTAATACCTGCAATATTTTAAGAATGATAGTGATAAAGCATATAGAGGAGATGTTACCTCCACAGGGACCTCACTGCTACCTAAACTTCTATCTAACACAAGGCTATTAGCAAGCAGTGCAGCCCAATAGCTGTGGATTCCTGGAGTGAAACAGTAAATGCTAAAAGCTGATACCTCAAAAACAAGATTCAGGGGCAAGGACAACAGACAAGGCACCTACAGATTTCACTGCAGATGTTTTTCAACTTTTACCTATTTTCTCTCAATGACAGCAGTACAAGAAATAAAAAACATCATATGAACAGCATTCCTCTGCCAGTCCCATGAATTTTGTGCTGCCTTTCCACATCATTGCATATTGCAGTCGTCATCTAAAAACACTTCTGCTTTCAAAACTACACAGAGGGTAATTTCCTACAGCCAGCACTTGTATTTTTCACTTTCATAATGGCTGCTGCCATTTCCTCTCAGTAGAAAGTGATACATGTGAGATGAAAGCTCCACTTTACATGTTGTTTAAAAAAAAAAAATCCCCTGTTTAATGTGAAGTGATTCTTAATCACATCATGCAGATGAAAGGGAAGTTGAAACTTATTTCACCTTTTCATTCTCTTTCCTATAATTAACATTTTACCCATCTCAAATGATGTCTTACATGTAAAATTCAGGACAGCTTGACACAAATGAACAAGTCTATGTTATAGGAGTAGTATGTAATATGACTTTACACAGTTAAGAGAAACAGCATTAGCTTCCTCCACGGAAATACAGAGTAAGGAAAATCTTACACAGGAAACGAGGATTTTCTTCTAAATTTAAAGACTGTAGTATGAATGGCATAGGGACTCTTTTCACCAAGAAATAATAAAACTTCAAAAAACAAGGTGCCTATTTAGAAACATCTCCACTTAGGCATCTTAGAAAGAAAACTTTGTGACTTGTAGTCAGATAAAAAGGGACCCCTACATCACTGCAGTAAAGCAGCTGCAGGGGCAAGGAAGCCAAAATTCATCCCTGCAGTGGGAAACAGTAGGAAAAAGTTGAGATGAGAACAAAATCATGAGCCACAGAAAGCAATTACCCACAGACAGAACACGACCAAGCACAGGATGTACAAGTCCTTCATTTCCTATTAGTGCTCTCACTGCTAATGGTTAAGGACCCATAGTCACCCACTCAGCTCTCCTGGCCATTTTCACTCCAGCCCAGCAGTACAGCAAGGCCAAGTCCAGCTCTTGCAAGACCCCTGGAGTGAAAGAGAAACCAGGGAGCTGACAAAGGCACTTGCAGCACTCTGTGCCTCTTCCGCCCTGAGAAAGGAGGCCTAATGAGGATGACAAGATACAGGGAACAGCATCCCGGTGTCAGGAGTTTATCAGAGGGCTGCAAGATAAACAGGGGCATTGTGAGACTTTCTGGAGAGCACATGGGCTCATCTTCAAACAAGACTAGACTCCCTAACAGCTTTTAAGTGTGCTTTTCCTGATTAGTCTTCTGCCATGAATAATAAATAACAGGCTTTCCATCAGCAGTACAGTATCACTCTTTGTGGAACAACTGATGCTCCCTCTGCAATAAAGCCTTGAAAGAGGGTGAGATGACAAGTGCTCTGGGAACGAGGAGGCACCGAGGGTGGTCAACATCTGTCAAGAACCAACAGAGGATGATACCCTCTGGAAGCAACGCGGGACTTCAGGATATTTCTCATTTTAACCACCCCCCCATCACACACACACACACACACACACACACACACACACACACACACACACACACACACACACACACACACACACACACACAACTACATTGCCTTGCATTTCAGCCTTCATAAAGGCCTAGGGACCCTTCCCAAAGGATGAATCCTACCCAAGGACTGGTAAAGCCAGAAAGCAACTTTTTAGGAAGCATAAGGTAACTTGAATGCTTTTTTCACTGCCCAGTTGCTCATCGCTTTCCGAATGAGCTCCGCAAGAAATGGGGAGTAGAGGCTCACAACAGAGCTACGAGAGGCCACGAGGGCCTGCGAGAGGGACAGGGAGCATCCCCAGTGCCCCGGCCAGGTTGCGCGCTCAGCACCACTCACGGTGTCTCTCTCCCCCAGGATTCAGTCAGCAGCTCGGGTTTTTAATTTAGATGCCAGAATTAGGAGCAATAGGAGTGATTTATATAGGGGAAGAGTGTATTTGCCAAAAATACCACTCGGAGTCAAGCGTAACTGTTCACAAATGTGAGCTGAACCCAGCTAATGGCTTTGGATTGAGAAGCTAAGAAGAAAGAAAAAAAAAAAAAAACACCTTTCATTTTCACATTTCCAAAATGAAATACTACTTTGTTTCAAAATGACATTTTATTCAAAAATATGGCCAAGGACTTCTTAAAGAAAGAAACACACCCCAAACCCAATTTATCATCTTGAATCAAGTATCTAATTTGATGTTGAATTATGTGCCTATTTCCCTTTTTGCGGGGAAAAGAACGTTATGAAAATTATTTTCCCTACTTTTTCTTTGGTCACAAAAATAAAAAAAATATCAATTGATATTGATTGACCATCTGCTTAATGAAAGGTTCATAGTGTCTCCTTCCAGACATGCACTACCCCTTGGACTTTCCAACTAAAACACTTAAGAACTAGAAACCCTTCCTCGAGGGACACGAACCTACCCTCAAGTGTCCCGCAACATAAATGAGAACTGTGCATGGGTAACGAGCACAGTGGCAGGCCATTACACATTGCCCCTGTATCAGTTCAAGTTCAGCCTCGTTGCTTCCCACTCATCTAGTGATTAAGATCAGAGAGACAGGTAGTAAACTAACTTTTTGGCAGGTGATTGCAAGAGACAAAAATCCATGTTTAGGACATTGGAAAAATTATGAAAAATGATATCATGTTTAAAACCACTAACCACAGGGTATTAGCGTGTGCCAAAAGGATCATGTAAAACTTTAAACAACCAGGGCATGAAAAAATGTTTTCTGTTTGCCAATACTATCTCACTTCATCCCTCATTTAATGTACTACAACTCACAAAAAAAGAAAAGTTGTTTTAAGAAACACAACATGGATTAGTAACTTCAAAGACACAAATACACCTAAACATGCATCTATATATATATGTATAAAATGAAAAGAATTCTGAATATCTCCTCAGAGATCATAGTGCATATTTTCCCCCATATTAATATGATACAGTTTTCATATATTTCTACATTTGGTACTATCACATTCTCCTTCAATTTCAGAGTGGACTGAAATGCTCAAATATCTCCTAGAAAAATATTTGTGAGGATTGAGAAATAACCTCAGGAAGTTACACTGACACCCTTGGAATGCGAAGATCAAGGGTTTATTTTCACTATTTTTATTACAAACAAAGAACTCAGTACAACTCCAGTGGCATCACTGGGGGAGGTATAGGGGGAGATGAGGAACAGTTGGAAAGCTGGAAAAATTACAGATATTATTTGAAAGTC
>JAUBOD010001019.1:1323760-1335364 GCA_032353885.1 Nothura maculosa
TCTGGCTTCTTTTTAATCAAAACAATCTCTTCCCCCCTTTAAAAGCCTCTTTGGCTTGGATCTGCAGAAAATCCAAATCCATACAGTATATACTATCAAAAGGCCAAAGCCATAACAATTGCAACTCCCTTATACAATATGAACCAAGAACAAAAAAGGTATACTGTAGGGAACCATCCTGCACTGGCAAGAAGATCCGTTAGGTGACTTAACAGGTCTTTTCCATCAAATTGTGTGAGGTTATGAGTGCGGTCTTTGACCTTTTCTGATTATATATATGTCTGCAGCTACATGGATAGCTTGAAGGGCTTTCAAGGCTTTCAGATATCCAAGGACTCAAGAAATGGCTATTCCATTAGACCATTTGACATTGTCCCTTGCTGCAGATCAAGAAGATACTTTCCCCATCCCTTGCAAGTCTTCTAAACAAACAAAAAATCAAGGTTCGTGTATGTCTCCTACTTGACGCATGTGCAAGATTCCACTCCCTTCTAAAAGGCACAGAGAGAAACTGAGGCAGAACCAAGTCTCCTAGCCTGATGCACATGGGTTTCTTCAGCTGATGAGCCACAGTAGACGAAGCTGGTTGTTCCCATGTAAAGGAAATCAGAGCATAACTACAGGACATCTCAGGGGTTAGAAGTTAACTCTCTTAGTCAATGCATTTAAGTTATGCTTCATTTATGCAAGTTAGGACACTTTCTGCACACAATAAGTTTAGTCCTGTACATTTTATTCATTCTCTATATCTTATGTGTGGACAATTCCAATTGCTAAAAGCAATTTCTCACTCTGACTTTCTGTGGGTTTGTACTCCTGTTGCCTCTTGAACATCTTGGAAAATGAAGAATGAACAGTTGTACAAATATACCCATGGGGCAGTTTCACCAAAAGGATTCATATGGTTGTCTTGATTTCTCACTTGTTGCTGTCACTCTGAATCAACAGAAAATGTGTCTTCCAGAAGGCATGAACCACAGAGCAGAAATACCAGATTCCAAATAATCAGCTGAATTGATATATTCCTAATAGAATTTGGTCAGGTAGAAATGCTTCACTGATAAGATCGTGTTCACCTACACATACAAAATAGCTAGAGTAAACCCAGCAGAATGGAACCCAGTCTGTTCGCTGGGAGCATACAAGCAGAGCAAAGAACAGCATTTGCCAAATTATTATCTTCGATATTTCACCTAGAGTCATAACCATTCACATCTTGGTTCTTTTTGGAGTTGTCTCCTTCCATTAAGATAAATTTTCCATAATAGCCTCTATCACAGAATTATTTTGCCCTTGCACTCCATGACTAAACTCCCCCACATCCTGAAAGCAAAATAGCTGTCTACACCCAAACTCTTTTACTGATCCAGCAAAACTACTGTAGGGATGTCTGAAATTCTTGTTGTTATTTTATTTGGAGACCTAGGGAGGTTTACAGAGTAAGGCATCCTCAGCTCGAGCCTCCAGGGGCACAATACTGATTCCTTCTAACCACAGTGAGTTACAAAATATCTTACATAAGCAGTTCTTGGTGGATCAGCTGCTTTGCCAAGTAAGCAAAGATTAAATTAAATAACAGAACTCAAAATATGAAATTTCCTCCACTGCTCTACAATCTTTTCCTCACTGATTGCAAGGGAAAGGAGAAAGATGAATCCCCTCAACAGACTGCTCTCTGAGGGCTGGGTATGCAGCTGGCAGGTACTCCAGACTATATTTAAAAGTACAGTGGAGATTAGGGAGAATTGGGTTGGGGGTCAGGGGAGGCTACTGAGAGGGAAAGGCTGGGCTACAAAATAGCTTTGTAATACTAAAAGTAGTTTTTTTCGTCTTCCTCTTTTTTTTTTCTCTCTCCTCTGGTAAAATGGAGGTGGGGTGGAATAGAGTGGCTTTACAGCTCTAAGCAACAAAAAATTGAAATATTTAGACTCTAAAGACGAGAAATCTTTGGGGGGAAAAGAAGTCCTGATAACCCTTTCCTTGCTAGTGGATGGACATGCTCTGTTCTGCCTCTGCAAACACAACTACTAGGTCAACAGAAAGGATAGGAATAAAGGACTCCTATTCCTAAGAATAAAGGAAATATAGGAATAAAAGGATTTTCCCCCTTAAAAAATGGGTCTACTCAGTACAAATTTAGAGTGTGCCTAATATGATTTACTGAGGTTATGCGAGTTGTTTTATAGTTACTATGTAGAACTAGACCACTTTACATAAAAGAACATGCCTACCAGTCTTCTAACACTTGATAAATCCCTAGTAAAAATGTTCATTAAGAAGACCAAAAAGAGACTGGTACTTCACTGTTCAATATATCGCTAGGATAGGAATGTTTTCCTTTGTAGCTTAAGTTCACTGAAGATGTCTTCTTACTCATGTGATATACATCAAAAAGAGAAAGAAAAAAAATATTTCCAGGCCATGCAGCAGACAATACTACTTTTGTTAGAGATTATTCCTCTGACAATATCTTTTTTTCACTTCTTTAACCTGCTTTTTGGAGAGTTACCTACATAAAGATTACTTTGAATGCAGTTGAGTACATGTCCCTCTCATAACTGTTACTTTATTTCCCCAAGAGATAGCTGAAGGGAATGTTAAACTTAATGTAGTATACTACATTATTATGGAAAAATGAACGGTTTAATAATTAAGAAAGCCTTTATATATTGTAACACAATCTTAAACTGGTCTCAAAAGGACTGGAAGAATGCCAGAAACTCTTCTAGTGAACAAGGTTGTCTTTAATAAAAATTTATTTAAAGTTTGCCAAATTTGTCATAAGTCTATTCTTGCTTGTTTAAACCAAGTGAGAATTAAGAAGTGGGAGGGAAAAAACAAGTTTAGGAGCAACTTTAGAACAGCTTTCTAACATCAGAAATATGCTCTAGTTATGTGACTGCCAAGCAGGTCTGCACATCCCAGTGGCCTTTATTCCCAACAGAAGTGTCTTTCTGCACCATTTGCTTCACTTTCCTGATGTGGGGTTCTCTTCTGTGAGCATCACTGAATTATGTTACCTCCTTCAAGATATGGTTAAGACATTAGTCAGTGTTTGGAAAGTATCAGAAATAATAAAGGCAGTACAGAAGGTGCTAGCTAGTATTTGAGAAGTCCAAAGTGTCAACAGACCCTTCTAATCACAGCTCCAAGAAACAGAATAGTAATTTAGTAATAAATAACATGTGGGAACTTCAAGAGAAAAGAACATATCAACGTGGATAGAAAAGAGCCTGAAAAGGTTGGATTATTAATTTACAGAAGCTCTGGACATTGATTTGCATTCTCCTTAGAGACAGAATAATTAGAAGTTCTGCCAAATGTACAATGTAATATAAAAATAAATAAAATGAAAGTCTCGCTTTCCACAACATGCATTTTCCAAACTCCTCATTATGCTCTTCTCATTTCTTCATTACAGCTTTCTGTGTTGCTTATAAAACTGGGGGTTTTTTGCCTTCCTTCTCACTCCAATCATTACAATTCACCTGGCCCATCTGTTGTATTCCTACCACATCAAGATTAAATCCATATCAGACTTGCAGACAAAACCAAAAAAAAATCCTTCATTCCTTGAGCCTGTTTGCCCAAAGATGTTATGGGATTGAAAACAATAATCCTATCATTTCACTATTATTCTATAAAGTCAGTTCCTTCCCTCAGGAGAATTTTCCTTTGGATTGGAGGTCTATGGATGAGACTTTCACACTCCGTCTTTATTCATAATTGCATCACATGAAGGTGACACAGCCTTCAAGAAGCTAACGAGCAGCAGGCTCCCTTACCAACTAGCAGGAGGCCAGGTGTTTTGCATGAACAAAAAAGGACAACAGGACAGTATGACCAACACTCCTGTAGCTCCATCTTCCAAAATGCAATGGCCGGGGAGCACTAGGACATGCACACACAGCTCTAACTCCACCAAATCCAGTCTTGCAGGTTTTAAAGTTTTCCTTAATTCTCTAAATTGCTGTGGTCAGGTGATGTATGATTCTGAAACATGAATTCCAACCAACAAAAAAAAAATAAAGGTACAAAGTCTAGTATTTTTCATGGCTATATGGCATACACAGATACATATACGCATGTACAAATCCCCACACAAACATACCAGTCTCACAACTGATTTTTTCTCTCCTCTCATACATTTGGATGAAAGATGCCAAGGAGTGCCAAGGATTGGCAGCTTCTGCCTTTTCACTGTAACCTCAATCCAACTTAATGAGCCCCAGAAAAAAAGGATAGTTTCAAAATGCATGGCCTTTCAGTAATTACCAGAGAGAAAGATGCAATTCAGGACAATGAAGAAAGCTTGAAACTGATTTAGAAGTCTGCCAACTTATCTGTCTGTTTTACCATTTCTGCAAGGAAGAGTCATAAGCTGCTGGGGTTTTTTTTAATGGAAAGAAATGAAAAAACTTAAGAAATTTATAGAAATCTTGTCCCAGAAATATTCTAAACAAGACCAGCAATTATAAAGGGTTTTTCTGTTGGTGGTGTGTTTTTTTTTCTTTTATTAATACCATGAGAAGAAAACAGCTGGTCTCATAGCTATATTTCTAGTATCACAAAGACATTGGTAAATAGAAAGCATCTTTAGCACAACGTGAAAGCTAAAAACTTACTAAAGGATCTTTTGATTTTTTCTATTAACATGGGAGTAAATGGCAAAAAGAGACTATTCCTGTCCACAGATACAGATGAATTATACACAAGCGTACTTTAAATCAATTGAAAATATTCAATATTCATTTTTCATATACAAGTGATTGATTCACCAGACTTCAGCACATTAGTAAATTCAGAACCTTATTGACATCTAAACATGCTATCACAATACCAGATATTTTTACCAAAGCACAAAATCAAAACTAGACTTGTTTAAAAAGGTATAATTCTCTTGAGATCCCTGGTACCATTCAGGCTATCCCCCTTGCTTCACCTTTTTTTTCCTCTAGACAACCAAGTCTGTGCCAACCTTTACATGAAACATATTTAATAGGTCTATGCTCAACCAAATCACCGTGTCTGCTTTCTTCAAATGTTGATAAATTCAATTTATATCATTCCTGCAGTCTTTTCAATATATAAAAAAACATCTACCTATCAAAGGCTTAAAAAATTCAACATCTTCAAGATATTTAAAGATCTGAGTGATGCCTTTGAAAACAGTGGATAGTATGAAATAATTTTATAGGCTGCTGCAAAGCATCTTGCATCAGTATCCACTGGAAACTAGCACCATTCTTACTAGGAACTGGATCACTGAAAGTCTTCCTAAATGCAGTCCCACTGAACATTTTTGTTTTTTGTGCTAGATAATTTTGTCCTGTTTAGTAACATTCCTCCCTTGAATGAAAAAAGACCTCACTGGATGAGATCTTTCACTCATACTAAGCAGACAAACTAAAATGAAGTAATTCAATACACTTCACTGAGCTAAAATAGGCTATTTCAGAAAGTAGCTCTTCTCATTCAGAAAGAGTGAACAATTCCACTTGCAGGCAATCAACAGCACTCACCAGGCATCCTTTCAGCACATAATTTAAGCAAATAAGATACTAACAATATAACACAAAATGATGTATTTATGGAAAATGCACCGATTTTTGCAAACCAAGGCACTAAATCTAGCTATAAGGATGTTCTGCTGTTTCTCTACCCATGTGTCCGTGATAGAGGTGACGATACAAGGAGATCTTTGAGGAGAAAGCAACAGGACTATGTGTGCCCACATGACATTCCAGCACTCGCTCTGGAGACTTTATTACCCAGGAGGAGAAAAACCTGGAATTCATAAAAAGTATTAGCTACCAAATATGTGACCACAGAAATTGCCAATACCAGCCATTTGACCACAGAATCCAGGATACTTTAACCACAGCCGTTCCCAGTTTTAAGGCAGACTATTACTGTAATCTGTCTAACACAGGCAAGCATGCCAGGTGGGCACGGGGCGGGCAGCGAGAGGGCCGCGCCGCTGGCCTCTCCCGGCGGCGGCAGCTGCATTCGTGGCGACGGCAGCGGGGCCGTGTTGCTGTCCTGAGCCCCAGCCAGCTGGCAGCCCTCGCGCCCCGGCCCCAGGCCTCTTCCCCGAGCGCCCTGGGCTTTTTAGGAAGTGGTTCTCAAGGCTTGCCCGCCGCCCACTTGAGTTCTTGAGAGTCAGAAAAACATACACCAAAAGCAAAATAAAAGGACTACTACTGTGACATGGCATTTTTAAACATTGATGGTAAATGTTCTCCAAGGCCTTTAAGCTCCCTGCCAATGCTCCACGCTTTCAAACGTCCTCCAGAGCTCTGAGATCAGCAGCATGAGAAAAAGCAGAGCCAGCCTACAGTGAGTGCTGCTGGCCCACTGCATGGCCCAGCTTTAATCCAAGGTTAAAATGAGTTAATTCTGGTATGTGAATCTTTAGCATAAGCAAAGTACATTTCTTTTTAATAAAACAATCTTCCTGCATAGCAGCTGCAATAAATTACTCTGGCTGCGCAAGTCCAAGCAGTGAGACAAGCTCTACTGATCAGAGTTCAATAGCTCCAAGTAACAGCAGCCCTGTCTCAGCCACCTTGTGGCATTTCTACTCCTTCAAACCATCTATATGTTCATGCAGTATAACCTCATGTCTAAGAATACCTGCAAAAGCAATATCCAGTGACTCCCAATACATTGGCATAAACTTTCTTTGACATTTTTCTCTTTCCAGCTATATGGTGAATTAGTTGCTTTTATTCCAGCTTTAACTTGCAAAAAAGTGATATTTCCAAGATGTGTTAGTTCAATTTTGTGTATATAAAATGCCTGGAAAACAATACTGGGATATAGCAGTCTAACACATGAGGCTCCCACCATTAAAAAGATTGAACAGGTGTCCAAATGGGTTTTAATGCATTCCTGTCGAAAAATGAAAATGCATAGACCTATTCTTAGGGTGTTTTTTCTACGTTCACCATGTGAGATAACCTGTGATTCTTTAGATCCCTTTTGGCGACGTATAAGGAGTTTATTCCTATAATGTATCACCAATGGTATATCAACATGCTGACAAGATACTAGCACCATACAACACTATATACAAAGTACTTTATTCAGCTTGGCCAACTGTGAATGGCAACACGAGAATCCTAAGAGGAGTGTACTCAATGCAAAACCAAAATCAAGATGGAATACATCCTTAAACAGAGAATGAAGGTGAAAACACAGCAGTATTTGCTGGCAGTGTAGAGACAGTCACTTGCTGGCACCCTGTAGACACAAACATTCAACAACTGGCTCTGATAACTGCCCAGGCACCACATAAGGATCAGAATACTCCAGTTAACACTAGTAAGTGATCCAGAACCAATCTATGACAGGGCACTTCAAAATTGTCATGCAAAGTAACCAAATTTCTGGAATAGGAGTGGTCCTCTTTCAATACTCTAAAAATATTCAATAAAGTAAAAGGGAACATAGATTTCAAAATCAGAATAACAAAACCATACCTTAGGCAAAAACAGCAATTGGGAGAATACTAGGCATGTAGGAAAAAAAGAGATGAGAGGTACTCTAGTTTCATCACTTCTCTACAAAGTTAGCAAAGGCTGGACAGACATGCACAGAACTGACAAAGATGAAAAAACCACTATTATCTCAAGGACAAACTCATCATCGAGAAAGACTAATGAACCATCAGCCAACACAGGCTATTTTTCCTTTTCATACTGGACACAAGTGCAGAAGATAAAATGATGATGATTTAAAAAGCTTCTTACCTGTCTAGGAAAAATCACAGACAGTAGAAGATGAGTGGGTAAAGCCCCCAGACTCCCATTAATGAACAGTAGGTGCGTGTGGGTTGACAAGAAACTGAATGGTCTAACATGAAGCCATTTTAAAGGAAGTGGCAGCAATTTTTGCAGTGAGATCAGTGATATCAGTGGTTATTTAATCGACAAGACTGGAAGGGAGAGATCCCAAAGCAAGTCAAGAAAGGCTTACTCCTTTTGCAAGGGCTGCAGAAACCCTTGGCCATGATATTAAAGCCATCTCTGATTTTAAGAGAAAAGTTAAACAAGGGCCAGGTTAGGCACTCTCTTTAGGAATTATATAATCAGCAGGGGTCCCAGCAAAATAGGTATATTTGCAAGCCACTGTCACCCAAAAAGGCATCGTCTTGTTTCCAAAAAGACACAACTATATTTATATATATTTGCTTCCTAATGCAGAGGCATTGTCAAGATACAGTTAATGCAAAATAATAAATATGAAATTGATGTAACAGTATTTTTTTATTGCAAAATCAAAACTTGCCACTGTGTCATTCAGGAGAACCTCCTCTTTAGACTGCCCTTTGAGCTCTGCAATCCAGTCACTGCTCCAGGAAATCTCACAGCTGCAAAGGGAAGTAGTTTCTAAATGGAGAACAGATGATTTGAGCAAAAACAAAGGTGAAGTGAAAGGTATAGGTGAAACCAGTATCAACAACCTGAGTTCCCTTTCCTTCTAGTTGTCCCTCTCACTCTTTACCACTGCAACGCTTCTGTCTTACAGCCACATACAACCTTAGGCTGTTCAGATAAAAAATATACATACAAGGACTACTCAAATTAAAGTAAATGCAGCAAAAGCATAAATACTGGCAGTGGCAGCCTGCAGAAATTACCAGCATGCTTGTTCCAGACAGTTAAGAAAAAGATATAAAAATTCTGCAAAGAAGGAAACTGCACAGGGACTTTTTTTGCCTAATCCTGATCCCAGTATAGCAGGAGTATCACATTTGTATAGCTGGGAAGAAAGGTCAGGTTCTGGTAGGCTCTGCTAAAGCTAATTACAAGAAAAATAAATAAATAAATAAACTATAGTGCAAATAAAGGCAAATAGAAACAGTTTGTCTTTTAATTCTGCTCTTCGTTAAATTTTTGCAACCACAGAGCTGAGATGCTTTCACTTGCATACCAGAAAGAATACTTAGATCAGCTGTTACACTAGCAGAGAGAGATGAAATTCTCTAATACCTTGGATATTTAACAGTTCTAACTAACAAAGGATAACAAAAGCAAAACATTTCAAAATAAAGTACTTCAGATTCATCATCTCCAAACTGCGTTACAGCTAAACTTATCAGTCACTCACATAAGTATAAAATAATGATTTGCAGTTGCACCTTCTCAGGTGATGAGGCAGAGGACTGCGGCAAGAAGCCCAAGCAAATTTTGCTGAAAACAGAGAATCTGTGTAATTGGTTAAAGACAAGCAACATCTTAAAAATGGAGTCATCCAGCCAAAATCTGCCAGCCTTTAAAACAATATGACAATATAATAGCTTTTCCTCACACAATGTTTCCTATCAAAAAACAACCTTGATTACTGATTAATAATTGATCCCAGAGTTCCACCTCCTGAGAGAGCCAAAATTGCTTGAACTTTTCCTATACAAAATTAATTGCAGACCAAGCAGTGCTGAAGTCCAGTTGTCCATGATTTTTTATTGCTAAAACACACTGTATGTATTGTTTAATTCTTCCACTTTCGGAATATCTGGCTAAGGAGATGGAAATCCCCAGTCACGTTTATCTGTTCCTGAATCCCTGTTATTAGTCCCTGTAAATGCAAACCAGCATTATCACATTCTAAACACCTAAGCAATGTATCAGAGTCCAAGGCAAGCAGCACGCATGCTACAGTCTACCATAAAAAAAATACTTGTAATAGAAAAGACATTAAGTTCCCCCATCCCCTCCAGCTATTTGCCTTTAACAAAAACCCTATGGAAAAGGCATTTTGGAATATCAATTAGAAAACAAAAATAAAATTGCTAAGCTAACATTTGGTTTCTACACAGCTGCAGAAAGAAACACATTCACCTGTACACAGTCAAAAAATAGAGAGCATATGTGTTTCGGCTATGTTCATGTTTAGAAGGAGAGTTCAAGGAGACGTGGGCTGAGAAAGAGAGTACATTTAAAGAAGAAAAGCAAAGAAAAGCAGCGACTTTTCAAAAGGAAATTTTCTTCTACCCAATGTCCCCTTCTCCTACAGCTCAGTTTGATACAGCTACAAGACACTGCAATGGCCCCAACAATAACTGGACTCCCAAACAACTTCTAAAATTACAGTGAAAGGGGAAAACAACACAGAAACCGCACAGCGCTTTGCAGCCACAAAACCATTCCAGACAGAAAGGCCTAGCAGAAGATGGTATATGACATTGTAATCCAGATGGGGGATTTAACTAGCCCAACAACTATTTCTATAAATGCAGAATCAACATTTTTGGGAATCTCACAGTTGAATCTGGACACTGATTGCTCCAGATATCTGAGCTGGATGACGCAGGAGTCATTTCCCAGGCCATTCTGACGCCCTCCACCTAAACCCACCTAGTATTTCTGTCAGTATCAATATTGTCTTGAAAATTTAGGAAATCTCTGTGCATCAATGGTAAAAGCATACACTGGAATCAGCTTTCAGCATACTTTAAAAAAAATAATCTGAAGAGTGATATATGGATTTGGAGCACAATGAACTGTCATATCTTAATGAAAAAAGCATGAAAAAGCAAGACACTTTTAATGCAAATAATCCTTATTGACTGAAGCTGGTAAAAACCCAGCATAAAGCTAAATAATTTAGACTTTACACATAAAGGAAAAGGAAGGAAGAGTTGAATAATTTTTGCCTAGATTTGGCTTCTTGACATATTTCAAACAAATGTTGGTTGCATATGCCTTTTCTGAAGACACAAGAACTTCTTTTGTTGCTTTATTTCTCAGCTACTTCCCTGCGATGCACATTACCATGAGATATTCAATGTTGCACAAGAAACAGTATTTTTAAGGTCCTGTACAGCACAAAGGCATTTTATGTTCTCTATAAGCATATTGCCTATACATGTTACTCCAGCTGAAGTATTCTGCAGGCTGACGTAGACATTTAACATAACAAAAACTGTTGGAGAATTGAGGAGAAATAAATTTATTTTTTGCCACATTTTGAAACACCTTTTTCAACTTACTTCTATCTCTGTACCATATATCAACTTCAAATCCAAAAGCCTCTGTTCCAGCTTTTGCTCGTCTTTTTACTATCAGTTCCTGTTCCTACTATTTAAAAAAAATAAAATAAAATAAAGTAAAAATCAAACTTCATCATTGCAGACAAAAATTGAAAATCTCAACTAAAAGTGATAATCACACTAGGGAAATAATGGAGAGAAAATAATAGCAAAACTAATTTCATTTTAAGTTAGTTCTCTGATTTCTCAGACAAAACTTCTGATTTTATTTTTTATTTTAACTGTGTAGGATTGGCAATTCTGAACTTTATCAAACTGGACATAAAAAAGTGTCTAGGTGAAAATACCTAGCCTTAGATTTATCCCCTTGACACCACTTTTAAAATTAGTGACTAAATAAACCCATTTTTACTGCAATGATATATCAAAGCAGAAGATAAAACAATGTAATACTTTTTAAGTTGCTGCTTAAGAAATTTCTGATTTACTATGAGGCAGCTATGAAATGTTATTGTTTTCTTGATTTATACATAGCTTGCTAAGCTTCTCCTGTGTACTGTTTACCTACAGTCTCCTAGAATAATAACTGCAGTGTAGGAAGCTGATAA
>JAUBOD010001019.1:1362299-1364799 GCA_032353885.1 Nothura maculosa
ACTCCAGGGCCTTTTCCCCCTCTCTAGGTTTTTTGGGTTTTTTAGGTTTTTTGTTTTTAAATCATATTGCTTTGTTTGTTAAATAATTTACTCTTTGTGCTCATCTTTCATTTGGATGAACACCACTCTACGGCAACACACCATGCTCGGAGCGATGGGGTGTAACCCTGTCCTGCCATGGCGGGGACAAGCCCCACACGCGGGTTAGCAGAACGGGCTGCTGTGGGTAGGTGCCCACCAGCGTGCGCACGTGTGTGTGTGCTTGCACTGAAAGGAAGCACAGCAAAACTCATGGCAATGCCTGTCATCTGGCTTCAAGTCTTTGTTATGTCAATATTCTCAAGTAATCTCAACCCAAATATTTTCTTTTGATGCAATAGAAACATTAATGCATGATAGATGCATTTGGAAACTATTTATCACCCATTAAGGAGTCTCTAAATAGAAATGATGTGAAACACAGACTGCATGTAAGTTCTATAAAATAACTCCCTTGCTCTGAGGTACTGGAAAACTCTCACGACATTCTCAGAGCTGATAATGCTCAAGAATATGTTAATGAAAGGGCACAGCAATTAAACTGTTCAAATGAAGTCTTCAGACACGCATTTTCTTCAGAATTACCTTCACAAAGGCACTCCCATTTCACTCAGTTTGCTCATTTGGTCTTTCAAGTGTAAGCATTTCTTCAAAGATAGGGTATACAGAGTAAAGCTGGGAAGGAAGAGGATTTAAACTAACAGAAAGAGGTAGTGACACAAGGGGCAGACAACTGCGTCCCCCATTCCCTAGGCTTGTTTTTCAGGTTGTGGAAGGCACCACTGCCTCCAAATAGCAACTTGGTGAAGTCTTTTAAAACATGTAATCTGTAGTACTTCCAAGGAGTCAATACAGAAATGATTGAGCTAAACAAAGTACACAGATAATTTTGCCCAGGACAAAAAGTGATTTCTTCAGCAGGTTTGTAGTTTCGGTAAATGCATTTTCTTTTTGTTGACTCCATTTTATTACTTAAAAACATGCAGATTGAGACCACTTAACTCTGAAGAGTATCAATCCCATTGCAACAGAAGCGAGTAGATCAGCGTGCTCAGCTTCTCCATCCTCGTCACATACGGTCTGTCTTGTCAGAATATGCCTACTGCCTGGAAGTAAATAGCTCACTTGTAAATATATGGTTCATGAGAAAAGTGAAATTCTTTAGGAACTGTTAAATAAAACTTCTTTCTTGTGATGGATGAGCTCCACTGTGTAAACTTCAGAGAGAAAGGCTGTTTCTAGCAAGATTCCCATGAGAAACCTGGCAATCTGTTTCTGTTCCATGTATAATCATAGTGGCTCTAACAAACTGGATTTATGAGGTTTATCAGATATATTAGCATCTGTATGATTAAATATGAAACGGAACAAAATTATGACTACCATCATCAAGATCACTGGCCAAGTACAGTAATGTTTAGACATGTCAAATAGAAAATCAAATAAAATCAAGTGGCAAAAAAATCAAATATTCTATATTAGTATGCCAGCAAAAAGAGGTATCCCTAAAAGTGTACTTTTGTTCACTGAAGGTGATTAATCGCTTAGCTCCAGGAACCATCACCAACATATTGACTGGGTGCAGTGCACCTGACCAGCATGCTCAGTTGTTTTGGTTTTTGCTACTGAGTCACTATATGTATTTACAAAAAATGTTTTTCATCTCCCCATTGAAATGTATTCCCTGTGGCAAGAATGTTCAGCTCTGACTCTGAAGTCATATGCTGTAATATAAGGCAAATTTAAAATGAATAGGGCCATTCTTGGGTTAAAAAGTCAAATTGACCTGTCAGTTTTGTTGACACAGCATTTGTGGTTTCCCACAGAAATAAATATGCATTCCTAACTTGATAGGCAGCTAGATCCCATTGATACATACCTCTCCTGACATTTGGTCTGTTTTTTTTCCTGTGCTGAAGAACACCAATCTATTTTTGTTATATTTAAACACCACTAGTAGAATCAGACTAAATACACCTGCGCTAAGAGCAGGTTATTTAGCAGCATCCACTAACACTACATAGCTCTTATTAGCCCCTTGTATTGAAAAGCTTCAAAGCTATTTATAATTTGTGAGTTGAGCTTCATGCCACTTTAAGTATAGGGAATATTATGAGCCCTGCCTTACGGACTGGGATAGATACCATGAGCTCTACGTGAAACGTCCAACACCACAAAGCAAAGTGGTGACAAAACTGGAAAGAGACCTTGACTCTGTTAAATGCTTAAACTAGTAGATGAGGGAAACAGCGAGGCAGCCTCCCACACACATACAAAGCAGGTTTTGCTGTTGATCTCTTCAGTTATTTGGCATTGAAATACCTGTAAATTTAACAGCTACAGCTATAACTTCATTAAGAAAAATATCTATTTCTTTATAAAGAAATCTATTCTCCCTGTAACCTGATCCACTGTCTTGACACCAGTGATGTAATCCAGGGCAGAGGCTGAGTAGCATCTG
>JAUBOD010001019.1:1369799-1372508 GCA_032353885.1 Nothura maculosa
AGAGTTCTGGTAACTGTCTGACACATTAATTTATAAGATTTATAACTTTATATAAAAGGCAGGATTAGCACAATATATAAAAATGCAGATTGCTGACAATACTTACAAATGAAAAAATGTTTTGAGTAATTTGGAAAAAAATCCTTATCATTTTTCCAATCCACTTTTTTTTTTTCTTTTTTTTTTTGTTTTTTTTTTTTTTTTTTTTTTAATCCTGCCTTATCTTTTCCCACGACACCTCTACCAGCAAGGCCAGCTCTCCTGTCTATTACATCTTGCCCTCTGCAGGGGCAAACTATTCCAGACGTGAATCATGCAACTAATGCAGTGTAGGTTCAAATGAGAAACTGAAAAATATACTCTGATTTACAAGATTTTGGGTCATGTCTGTCCTTTATTAATCCTAAATTTTTGTGCAATGTCAAGGGTATGCAACAGTTACACACACACAGAGCGCCAAATATCTGCCCTAGCTCAATAGGAATTCAAATCTGCTAATATATGCTCATTTGATATTACACATGTGAATATCCTGCAAATATATCTAAGTAATTATGGATTCTAAATGCAATCTAAATGCAACATGTCCCAGTCCTCCAGACAACAGTTTTCTCACTACTTTGAGTGGAAATAGATTCACATTCTCAGCTGCCGATGAAGTAAAGCCAATAGCTAAGCTAGTCATATGCTTAAAGAATATATTTGTACATTACCTGCAATGTACATTTCATAATTCTGCTTTTTGGGGTTTTTTTTTTTGTTTTGTTGTTTTAAATTACAGCCAAAGATCTTCCAAAGCTTGATCAAAGGAAACTCACACCCTACTTTTCCCTGCATCTTTTCCCAAACACAAGCTCTGATGGAAATCCACATCAGTTTCTGATAGTCAAATCAGGTTCTTTCTAATGGATTTACACTAAGCAAAATGCAGCAATAATTCCCATGATGAAATGTGAATCGTAAAAGAACCAAATTAATGGATAAAATGAATGAGCACTGAACAAATTATCATTTGAAAACAGTAATTTAAATATGAAACTGACTTTATTAGAATTTGCCATGTTTTTATATTTATTTTGCACAAGTATTGGGCCATAGTAATTTCTTTCTAATGTAAATTCACAGAAAGCAAATTTAAACAGTTTAAACTGTCAAATCTCATAGGTGATTTTAAAAATGGAATGGATGTTGTTCCATTTCACACTGTACTTTATATCAGGAATTAGGAAAGCTTTATATGGCTTCCATAAACAGGGAATCATTCTCTAACTCTACTGTTGTAGCTTAAATACAGCAGCATTAAAATATGGGAAGCTTCACATAGACATATTACTGGCATTTTAAGCCTTTTCTCATTTAGATCTGCTCTGAACAGTTAGTTATGTGAAGTGACATCGAACAGAGCACTGGCCCTTGACAGTCATGGCAACTTCTCCAAGTTTTTTATAAAAGTGAAGCTTGAACTGGTGTTAACTTGGACTCGTAAAGAAGTCTATATACAAGTTTGCAGAGTGCCACATGAGAGTTTTTTGCTGAAGGAATTTCACCTAGATTTTTAAAACATTAAGATAAGCAAAATACTCCAATAGATCCATACAAAAGTTGCAAAGAAAACTTAAGCAAAATTAGTTGAACGTTCATTACAAGTTACTCTCTTTTCTATCCTTAGATAGAAGGATAATCTTTCTAATTTAGACAGCACTCTGACCAGATTTCCACAATGCTCATTTATTCTCCTTCCCTCCCAATTATTTTTTTCAGATCCTAGGAAAGGATAAGCAGCTGTTATATCATGCGGGAAAACAAGATATGGATTTCAGAAGTCAACATATTCTTGAAGTACAGATGAAATAGGCACCTGATTATGGTACCAGCCTGTGAGGAGCCAGAACTCCATCCCACAGCAGTGCAAAGGCTCCAACTAGTTAACTCCGCTAATACAGTCTATCCCGCCTCACATTGCAGGGATACCAAACAGGAACAGAAATAAAAGTTTCTGCAAACTACTGAAGCCATTTGAAGCATCATCTTTCTTTCTGAAACTGCCTGGGAAGCATTTTTAGGAAAGTCACACCCTCACGTCAATACAATATCAGAAGCCTTTTTTATTCTACATGGTGGGGAGGAAGGGGGAAGAAGATGACAAAAGTGGCCAGAAAGCTTGGTCATTTACTGCAGATAGTTTTAGGCCATCTTCAAAGCCAGATACACTAATGAAAGTGGATGAAAACATACTGATATACAAGAATACACCCCAACTTTTCTAATGCACATTCTAATGTGCTGATGTGCATAAACTACATAAACATTAGAATACTTCAGAAAGAGAGATGATAAGACTATTTAAATACTTGTAGGATCCCAAATCTGTCATTTTTGCTTTAGGAAATTACACAGGTAGTGAAATAAAAATGTATTTTTCTAATAACTGCAAGTGTACAGCACACAAAAAGAAAAAACAGAATTTATAATTTAATGCTAATATACACCTGCTATCCTTATGTCTCACCAGTTAATCAAATCAAGAGCTATTGTGCATCAAAATGTGTGAGCCAGCAATCCCTAAGTATGGTATCTAGATGAAAATCAAACTTAATAAAACCTCAGTGCCATTCAGAAGAGCCACCCACTCTGTGTGTGTGTGTGTGTGTGTGTGTGTGTGTGTGTGTGTGTGTGTGTGTGTATTCTGGCAAAGATGGTGTTTTTGCT
>JAUBOD010001019.1:1390939-1403744 GCA_032353885.1 Nothura maculosa
GAGGAAAATTAAATGAATATTTAAATTCTGCATCCCTGCCTTCCACACATACATATGTCATGCACACAGAGCATTTGAGGGTTTGTTTCTGGAAAGACCTGTTTGATATGAAGGTCCTCTTTCTTCTCCGACTCTGATGTTTATGCTGGGGAGGCTCAAGGGCTGGTACTGATTCTGCTGCAAATCATCATCTCATTTCATCAGTTCACACCAGCAGAACGTGGCCCATATCCTCACTTTCCCACTGTCTTCCCCCAGAGCTTTTGCCCAGATCTCCCTCGTACCAACACACTATACACATACTGTATACTGCAGAAGGAGGAAATCTGCTCTGTAAATATACCACAACTGTTTATTCTGCTCAATCATTTAAATGACTGCTAAGGCTAGTCTTGGCTGAAAATTGTGTATTTTTCACATCAATTTCACAGTAAAAGGATGCACTCACTTCTTACTTCAAGTCATTTTATCAAATAATCTAATTTATGCCTTCTGAAGAGAGGTTTGTTTGTTTTGGGTTTTTTTGTTTGTTTATTTTTTAGATCTGAAGAACTACTAAATTGTTATGTCTTTCAAACAAAGATCAGGGGGCAGGGATTGGTGAATTTGTGTTTTGTTGAGCATGAGCATAAAGCTGTTTTGCACTGGAAGGCAATAGATTTAGTACATCATGAAAGTTACTGGATTTAAAAACAATGAGCATGCTTCCGTGTAATCAGTGCAATCTCAAGATGTTACAGCAATATTTTACTTAAAATTATGCAGAAAAAATTATCCCTAGAACATAAGACTGAAGTGAAAATGAGTTATACCTCGAAGGAATGACCCAAAGATTCCCACTCCCTAGCAATCTAAATAAGTAGCACAGTCTTCAAAACTCCTCAGCCCCCAACAGTTTGTGCTGCAGCCTTCCAGGCTGCTTGGAACATGAATTGATTTACCTTGGGAATACAGGTGTCAGGTCTGGCAGTAGTTTTCATCATATCTACTCCAAGATATTCATTTCTATTGCATAAAAAAAAAAGTAATCAATCCTTTGTGCTGCTTGTGCTGGTCATTAAAAGTTTTCCTAGGAAAAAAAAGCATCCAGCCAACAGTTACAATTCTGGGGAAAACAGACAGACGTGATAAGATTCAAACAGGGGGAGATTACATTCAGATACTCCAAACAGAGATTTCAGAGGTAATTAGTGTAATTTGTAAGGAGTAACTGGGAACCAAACTGTTATCTATGACTTTGAAAAATGACTCCTAAATGCATCAGCTCAGAACGCTTGATAGTGAAAATGTGAACACAGATATGTGTGCACATACATGCAAAAATGCACATCAGTAGATCACATTTGTCAGTACTTTTACATTCTGGTCTGAGATGTTTGTTTATGGTTATAGATGAATCATTTGAACAAATTCAGCTTTCACTGATATTAAATGAGAAGTAATCTCATCAACACAGAATATATATTGTTTTATAAAGAATAAAGGTGCTCTCAACTCAGCCGTTTGGACCAAGATAATACAAGAGAAAGAAGTTGAAGGTTAAATCAAGCACAAAATGAATCCCCAGTGAAGTGTGTTTTCTTTGCTGAAATTGAAGAATCTAAGAAAAAATAAAGACAAAACTGCAAGAACTTGATGAAAGATCCACCCTGAATATCAGCAAAATCTTCTCATTAGTACTGCTTTAGCACAATTAGTCCATCCATGGACAGTTGGAAATTTTACTAAAAAAATGTGATGACACTGCTTAGTATCAGTCCAACCAACCAAAAAGATTTTAGCCCTGTGGTGACATCACCGGGACAATTTCCTGTCTCTCCTCAGCAGAGGAGCTAACACTTCTCCATAGCCACAGAGCAGGCCTGCTTCAGAGACTCAGGTACAAGAGTTCCTGGAACAAAACAATAAACTATGGCCCACAGAAACAAGAGTTTAAGATACAGCCAGAATTAGCAAAATAAGTAATGCAGTTACTCAGGTTCCAGCATAATTTATAGCACTCTATCACATACAGTCACTGAGAGCAAACATGACACAGTTACGTGCAAGATTGGTGTCCAAAATCAGTGCTGACCCACAGCTTTTACTGGCCTGTCAACCACAGGGGATTACGTGAGGTGGGGATCATGTTAAAACTGGCCGTCTCTGACTACTTTTGCATGAGTTGGCTTCATCTCATCTGGAACACTTGGGATGTGTTCTGGAAAGCAAAAGCAGCTACATTTCATTTGTCAAGGCAAGAGCCATAAAGGGGAATGAATAGCAGTCAGGCATGCAAAGGCGCTAGGTACACAGTCCCTCTTCAGGTTTCTTTTTAGCCTCCCCACTACAGAGCTTTTTCATATGGTCAACAACTAAGAGAAACAGAAAAAGCGCAAATTGAGTATTTTTAATGTCCTCATCATAAAATATTTCTGCAAAGCTTAATTCTATCCATAAAGGAAGAACAAGTTTCAGGAAGTTTGATATGTTCAGGTAGTTGGGTGCCTAGAAGGGATATGTCTTTTTCCCCCTGCTGACTCTCCATATAATTTTCTAAAGTTTATGTGGTCTGAGATACTCAGGTCTTTATTAGTCCCACAAAATTGATGAGTTTAATTGGAACATGTGGGTTCCTGTTCTTCTCGATCTGTTCAATCACAGTACTCATCTGCAAAATCATCATCACATACTGAAAATCTATTGAAAATCTACTTGAAACAGTGTCTGTATAGTCACAATGAAGTCAAATGACTAGCGTAAAAGTATTTTTTATATATATATGTATATATATATGTATATGTATTTAAATCAGTTGCCCAGAAAATTTTGGGGCAACAGATTGCTTCTCCAAGACACGCTCAAGGCCAGTCCCTTTATTTCACATCAAATAGATGACTTCTAGCAATAAATGTTACTTATGTATCAAATCACCAAGAACAACCAAATTCATTGAGAATTTTTTTTTTTAATAAACACACAAGTTCAGTTTTAGCTTAGATTCTGGAAATTATTACTCCTCTGTTGCACAAAAAATTTAACTAGAGATGAACATGCAATCTGCTAACTAATCAAGCACACAGTAAAAAGAAAACTAGCACAAACCACATTCAAAGTAGACTTTCTTCATGTTCCCCTTCTTCCTTGCCCCAAGTATTGTATCATTGTACAAACACCTGGTCATCTGCAGATACTAATATTTTTTTTTAAGAGGCCACTGTTTGGAAAAGTATAGATTCTTTCCCAATAAGGTCTGCTCTAAGTCAAATTCCAGCTGATGGTTTTGTCCCTGATTTCCAGCTGACATTTACTAAGAAAGGCATCGAGGTTTAGACATAAACAGGTAAGAATGAAAAATTAATCTATTATAATAAACACATCTTGTAAAAGCCAACATACGCATACTATATCTGAGCCAGTCAGTTCGATGAAGTACAGTAGCTTCTTCAACAAAAAATATTGTCATTCACATTAATCTGCTTCATTCCTACTGTGTCATTAGTATTATATCCTTCTGTTTAGAAAAGCTAACTCTATGCCAGCCTTACCAAAATCTTCTAAGTACAGAGCACTAGCACGTTTTGTTGAACAGTTTCAGTGTTTCTGCTTTATGGTCTGTATATCATTCATGAGAGTAAAAACTGTTGACATTGGACCAATAGTGAAAAGCCTCAATAAATTCAACTGACACTGCAACAGAGCACTATTTAAGTAGTGACAAGGACTATGAGAGAGAAATTTTAAAATTAAAAGGAAAATTCTGTTTTTCAGGGTAGATATAAAACTATTGAAAAAAAATAGAAAGAAAGGATGTGAGATACAGACATACATCTTGATTTCTTTTTTCTACATTTCTCTCCTACTCCTATAACCTTTCATCATCTGCTGCCTCGTATTATGTCTCAACAATATTGAGTCTTCAGGGAAAGGAATGTGACTTCCTTTATTGCACTCACACAAGATCTATACTACAATCATTGCTTGCAACAACTTCCTACAGCAGTTCTTATCCAACTATAAAGTTGATAACCTTTAACTGCTTTCCTGAGTTTGAGCTTATAACACTGTTGAAATCTCCTACCAGAGTCCATCAGCTCAAAATGGTATTAATGTAAGAATGTACCTAGTCTCATACCTTTGGTTTCCTTGCCCCAAAATGAGTAAAACAAGGCACAGAGAAGTAGATGAGAACTTTTCAAAGGCAGTAAGAAATAGCGACCTTTGAAAAGTTCTCATAATCTGCCCAAGAGACTTGAAATTTTTCACGTCCATCATTTCAGACACACTAAAAAAAATAGTTCAACATGTTCCTGAAGCAGAAGACAGGCAGAGTCTGACTGCTCCAGACAGAGTGAGACTTCTAAAAACAGAAGTGTCTTTTGTTGATGTTTGTTTAAAAGCTCAACACAATGAAGCCATTCAAAGACAAATAGCAAGATAAGAACTTTAACAGAAACAAATTATCTCAACTCTACACGCAAAGTGTCTGAGACACTTTGTCACTTATAGACCAACGTCCCCAACAGAATAAGCAATTTATGTTACAATGGCAAAGACACTGATTTTGCTTTTGGTTATGTAAATCACACAATTTTGCAAAAACTATTTTAGAGATCTGTGACTTCCAAATATACTAACCATGTACTTAGTATATTTGAAAATAATAATAATTATACTTAAAAAGTAGATGAGAGTAAAGTGACATAAGTGACTACTTAGCACCTGTTCATACAAGTGTGTCCTGCTTTGAGAACAATTTTCCAGTTTCTTCTTCAAAACTGCATTCTTCCTACTTTTCATTACCTTCCAGTACAAAGTTACAGATCTCTCCTCTCAAATTTCTGCAAAATAGATTTGTATGCCTCTATAGCTTATTGTACAAAGCTCAAAAGGCCTTCATTTTTCAACAGGGGATAAAAAAAAAGACTGGAAGTTCATTTTATCTTGCACATCTGAAACAGATTACACTTTAGTTTCTGAAGCATAAACACATTTGTGCTGATGCTCTCCTATTAGACAGGAGTGCACCTGGAACATGTTTGATGACCTTCTGGGTTTGAACTGCTACAGCAATCATTAACAGAAGAATAAAAAGGTCAGTATTAAATAGTTTGTTTATATGCTTACATACATACATGCACACATATCTATAAGCATGATCCATACAAAGTACAATACATAATTTTTAACTTATATATAAAGCTATAAATAATATATGTTCATAATACATAAACTATGCTTAGCATGGAATCAAACACTTTGGTGTGTGGAAGGAAAGGTTTAGAACTACTGGAATTTTCTTTTGATGTTACTTTACTTGCTAGAATTCAACTCTTTTCAAGGTTTTTCTTTCTAAATTCTGTCTGATCACTCTAAAACACACAAAGCTGCCACATCTCAGGTAGTCAAACCTGCCTACTGACATGAATTTTTTTTATGGAGAATACATGGAAAATTTCACAATGACTGTCTGCACATGCTACACGTTTTCATCCCTATTTCACTTTCTAAAGTGGAGCTCTTCAACAATGTTGCACAACAAAAATCATTGTAAATTTCCTTTTAAAATAATAATTGTAAACTAGACAGGCTACAGGCTACTGCAGGCTTTTCTGGCCTGTACTAATCAAAATAATTCCCTATAAAAAGATTTCATTCCATTAGATCTGTCTAACCAGTTTCTGAAAAAAATAACCCTAAATAATCCACTAGTACTCGGCACTTATTCTGTTTCGATTGTGAAAGAAGACTCATTAGAGCTACTCTGCTCACAGCCACAGCACTTGCCTCTTTCAGGATATTCTAATGAAGTCCATCATTAGCATACTGGGCCACTCTAGTAGCTTAGCACTTCTTTATGTATTGATTATTTGGTACATGATTTGCATTTCTATAAAGCTCTGTGAAGAAAGTCCAACAGGCTAGGGAGCCTGGCCTCCAGAGGCGAACCCTGGGCCTCACTGCTGCCTACGCGGTCACCGTTTACACGAGATACTGCAAACATTTAACCTATTGACATTTATGATAAATGATGCAAGCAAAATGTTTATCTCCAAATTTCACTAGTTAATAAAACACCTTCTCAGGACCATTTAGCAGTCTATGGCGAAAGTAATGTTTGTGGATCAAAGACACCATTGTTCTGAATTCCCACAGAACTCCGACCCTTCTCTTTGTTCACCCCAATGAGTCTCTCACAAGTGACTTCATATAGTGTAGGAGAGCATTTCAATGCTAAGAGACTAATGTGTAGAGGGAAAAATGACTAAGCAGCTCAGAGTTTATAATATTGCAAAGGCAGTTAAAAAGTGTTTGCTTTCAAGTAAAAAAAGCCATGGCCTGGTAGGATTTTTCATGCACACCGGGCCTTCCACACAAGCTGTGTGGCCTCCTCTTTACCTCCCCACTGGCCTCAACATTTTCTTCTGCCCAAGGGACCAAAACAGGTCAAGACTTTTCCACAGGTCAAGACCAATGTTCAGATTACCTCTGAGGCAACAGTACGTGCTACTCTGCTCTATGTTTGGCCAAATCTGGTCTGTCCAGACAAAAGACAGTACTGTAGTCCTGTGCTGGTTTAATTTATTGCCCAGGCATTATCAGGCATGTCCCCCAGAAAACCACAACTCAGATTGTTCTCCTATTTTGAAATGGATAACTGTCCGATTTAAACAGAATAAGGCAATCAATAGCCAGTGTATGAAAATTGAATCCAAAATTTTCAAAGATAATCAGCACTAAACTTCATTAGACCTCCCTTAGCAAGCCTCACAAATTAAGCTGAAATGCAAAAAGCACACCTTTTGCAAGGCGTACTTCACAATATTTTCACTAGAGCACAGCAACCATTTTAAAAAGCTAATATAACAAGATGACACTCTACTTCTCTTGGTAGTCTAGTGGCAGCTGCAACAGAAAATAGCCTAGACAAGGCACCAGCAACAAGATTTCAAATTTTTAACTATACAGTTCAGATCTAGAAAATATAAAATTGACTGCAGGATATTGCCATCTTTTACCTCCTTAAGTGTTCCCACCAACTCAGCAGGACCACAGTAGGTTACAAAATTCTGAAGAACATCCCAAAAGCAGACAATAACTTTTTTTTTCCTCCTCAAGACATAACTGCCTTTCTTCTAATGTAAAGTCAGAAATCATTTGAATGACAGTTTTGAGTTCATGTGGATTTACATAAATACAAATGCATCTAAGATTTACTCCTGTTAATCTAAGTAGAAAGAATGTCCAAACATATCCCATGGATGGCCAGCTGGGCCTGTTTATCTTGTGTTTTATGAAAAGATGCTGAACACATTGAAGTGACACTTGAAGGACAGCAAGCTTTTGATTTTGCATTTAAAAATGCATGAAGAGCAAGCTAGGAATAAGTTAAGTAAATATGATTATCATTTAGTTGAAAATACAAGCCAGTTAAAAGATGCATCTACGAGACAGTATAGAAATGTTGCATATGTTGACTATTTGAGGATTAACGTACATGATGGATAGAATATGGCATATGTGGAAATTAAAGCAACTTCAATTTAAAGCAGATGTCAAGAAACTTTTCATCCCTCTCCTGACACCGTGCTCTCCTCCTCTCTTTTTTTAAACAGATGATGCGAGTAACCAGCATGGCACTCAGGTAAAACTGGTGGAGCCATTCAAAACAATTGTACAGAAATATGGCACGGAACACAGTGCAACCAGTTAATGGGTTTTACTGGAAGACATCTCCATTTTCTGATACAGAAGACAAACACAAGTACAAGCACACATACATGCATATATATGTGCACACACACTTATTTCTGAAAGCTGACCAAAACAAGGAAAAAATATCAACACTATTGCTAAAAAGCCAGCTTGCCACAAATATAAAGCAAATCTGCTGCTCTTTCAAAATGACCTTGAGGAAAATACAGACATTTCCATGTTATTTGGAATCACATTCCTTCCTTAACTGACCAGGACAGAGGCAAATGCTCAAATGTGAAATGCAAATCAGTCCATCAAAACACTTCAGTTTTCATAGAACATGAAAAGTAATTAAGGGGCATCTCTCTGAAAATTCTTAACAAAATCTGCCTTGCTCCTCTTTTTCAAAAGTAACCTGTTTAAAAATTTAAGGTTACGTACATGTCCATGTACAAAAAAAAAGAATCATATGCATAGATTTCTTTGAAGTAGATGTGGAAAACTGCATAACTACATGATAACATGGATTTTATTGTGCACCTTTGACCAGCATTTTGTTTCCCACTAATTCAGCTCCTGGGACAACACTTTCAACTTTCCAGCTCCTGAAGCAATACCCAATTGCAGCCATTTGGTTCTTGCATCACGTTCTCAAAGGGTTCTTGAATCTTCCCTCGCTTTGGGAATTTACATTAAGATAGTAACTCCCCATGACCTAGGAAGGAAAAGTTGTCCTAGTCAGCTTTTGCTTCTTGACAAGGCTGTATATTTTAATATTTAGACTGTTATATATTTGTATTACAGTCTTTCTGAAACCCAGGTAAGTGTCCCATGCTGCTGGATAGTACCTGAATATCTTAAGTTTATGAAGGAGAAACAGAGGTGAAAAAAGTCCGAGTGATACTGCAGCAGTGGCAATAACATCAAGCAATGACCTACCTAGGGTACATTAATCAAATGAGCATTACACTTCGCTGTGAATTAAACCTGTTGCATGAGCGTCCATGGGAAGCTATTAGAAAAGTTGCTCCTCAGGAGGGAACAGTTGATAGAGAGATAACATCTGCACTACTACCAAATGATCCAACACATTTACTCAGATATTAAGAGTTATTGAAAACTGGAATGAGAAGAGTTTTGTTTTTCTTTATCAATACTGCAATGAGAAGAGTTTAGTTTTTCTAGAGTACCTGGGGACATTCCTTTAATATTCTCTGAGCAGCTTAGCAGATATGAGTTGTGAAGAGCCTTTGTAAAAGTCCAGTAACCAGAACAAGATAGTGCGGGACTGCAGAAGGACAAGGAGAGACGCACAACCAGCTCCAGTCTGGTTTGCTCCCTCTGCTATGTAAGTACAACTCTGAAGGACTGTCAGCACTGTTAGTAGGAAAAAGCATACTTGTACCTTGTGAAGTAAATATGCTTGATTCATGGACAAATTACATACTTTTCGAAATTTCTGAGAACTTAAGAATAGTTTTCTTAGAACTTCCTTATTTTAGTTCATTTAAAACCTAAGCATACTTTACAGGGAGCTCTAAATGTTCCTGGATGAGAATCTTCCTGCTACAAGCACATAATTATGAATAGCTACTGTAGTAAGAAAGATCATTATTCTAATCTGACTTTATCAGCAAATGTTAATTTAGGTGGGGGCAAACTTTAAAAGTATCCTTACAAGCAAGCACCATGCCAAAATTTTAAGTGTCATCTTTTTGAGTCCACAGATTATATATGGAGGTATGGAAAAAACATAATCTACTCCGTGATCAAAACAGAGGCCAGCAAGGCTGTGCAGCTGTTTTTTGTCCACTTCAAGAGAGAAGTTAGTAACAAGGAAGAACAGTCATATATAAGAGCAAATAAAAGTCCAAAACTGTATGATTTTTTTCTTCTTAAAAACTCCTGGAACCTGGGGAACATTCAAATCCAAATTTATACTAAAATTTCAGGGTCTAGTCTGACTTTAATCAATGTATATTGCATTTTCAGCACCTTAAGTACTTGGCAAAAACGAAAGCAGCTACACAAGCAAAACCATTGTCTTAGTTAAATATGAGCATAGTTGCACTGAAACACAGCAAGGGCAAGAAAAGGACAGAAAAAGTTCACAATTAAAATGATGCAAAAACGGTTTCCAATTCTACATAATGCAGACTTACAGACTTACAGTCCTGCTGATCTTTAGACCAACATTTAAGATGAAATGTTGAATAAAAATGCATTAAGTGCTTCAATTTCTAATTTCCCAGGGAACCAGTTCATAAGGGAAAAAAAAGATCAAAAGAGCTCAAATATTCTGAAGGGAGAACTATACAGTGAAATATATCTGCACAATGTTATCATTTATTCAATTTGCAACTAAAAACCAACTGGGAACTGAAATTCATTAGAGTTGTCATATACACCAAGTGGCATTCCATATATACACCTTTATAGCAGGCATAAAATGAGAGTTACCAAGGTGAACATATGTGAAAAAGGCCACCATAGGGCTTTCCAACTGCATGCTCACTTTGCAAGGCTGGTTTGGTTCACAGGTTAGATACATTAACTAGAGATACCTGCACCATGAGGTTGGTATACAGCTACTCAAAGGCTTGGATGGATTCTTAATTTACCCTATATGCAAGCAGCAGACAGCACTGTATTCAACTGTGCAGCTTATCGCTCCACAGGAACAGACAGAACAAAGCATTTTGGGGACATCTGGGATCACAGTCAACTGCACTTAGCACAACTGCTAATTGACAATTAGCACTGCAAAAGGGCTTCTGAAAGGGCTCCATGCACCACTGCATAAGCCCTTGCACAAGTACACCGCCACTTCGAGCATTTCGGTCAAGATTATGCACCATACTGCTGGTTGGATATTGCAGTTTGTATCTAAATTGGTTTTAGCGCTCAAATCAAGCAGAAGCCTAAGAAACTATAGTGAGTCCTTGTGGAGCAGGGCCGACCGACACAGAAGGTTGTGTGGTAAAGAAGTTGCTGTGTGACACTTGCCAAGGCTCCAGTGGCCTTTCTGAGTACAAGCAGGAACTGCAGCGGCTCCAAGAGCTGCCAGGACACCTCACAGCCGTTTCACCTGATAAACCTCAGGAGGAACTAAATACCTACAAAAGTGGTGGTAAAGTCAGTAGTACAGATACCCAGTCACACACACTGTAACCACTTGGCACAGAACTTCAAAAGGAACAGGGACCAGAGGAAATACCAGCACTAGCTCTCTCCAAAAGCTTACCATTATTCAATAGTATGAGTGAGCAGAAAACATGAATACAAACACAGTTCGCTCTATTTCTGTTAAGGGGAGACATAAACAAAACATCAAACAATAAGAAAGGAAACAGAGTACTTGTGGCTCTAGGGCCAGAAGCATGAAATACAAGCTTGCAGCTCAGTCTCTCCAGAGGAAGTTCCCTTAGGGATAAAAGAGTCCTTGAACAGGGCGGGATGCTGAAGAGACCCTGAGCTCTGCTGTCACATTTAACTGGGAAGCCCAGGGGACAGCAGGGACTCCCATTGACCGCATGGGCAGGGGAGCAGGCACTAATAGTGGGGTGGCACCCAGGCCACAGGCTGGTGCAGCCGCCTTCTCAAGAGATGGCCAGTGCAGCAGGAACCCAGCAGCTCGCAGGAGATGCTGCCGTTCCTCCGTCAGAACAGCAACTGCATCAGCACCAAGTGACAAAGGTACCAAAGGGGCAGTTGTCCACAGAGTGGAAGAAAACGGTCCCATTATTGCTTTCGACAGCCCTATTAATTCTCCAAAGCACTCCCGACAAGGCGTCTATTCAATTTTCACTCCATGTGTCCCCTCTAATGGGAAGTGTATTATGTTTCACAAAGGGTAATTACCTCATGAAAATTCTGTGTACGACAGGAGTAAAAACTTTAATTTTCTGCAGGTGTCTTGGACACATTCCTTACAAATTCTTTGACCTAAAATGAGGTGTACATTCCTGCTTTACTGGGCTGCTCTCAAATTGGGATGCCTTATATCTGAGGGCCAAGTTGAAGTCATTTAGCTCATCCATTAAATAGAGGTGCATATAATATATTCTACCAGCATCACAACACGACCAAGGACTGGCCCAGTGAAACTGAGTATCAAAACAAGTCTACTGCAAGTTACTATAAGGCTGTGAATATTAATAGCTCAGGATTTTACAGCAAAAGAGCAGAGGTTTTTTTCCACAATTACCTGAAATAGAACATTCAACTCACTACCAAGCACTTTTGGTTTTTTGTTTCATATAGCTGATGATGTACATACTAAGCAGAACAATCAGATTAGCATCAATTTACCGGCACAGAACATACTCAAAATTCAGGTCCTTAAAATACTGTTAGGCAATTCAAGATAATCTTCCTTGTTTGTATTTGTTTAAAAAACTCTAAACAGAGCCATTTTTTCAAAAAAGATGCAGTAAAAAAAGATGAAATACTGGTCATGCTTTTTTCCTATAGTCTCAAGCTATGCATCTACCAGGCTGCCAGGGTACAAGTTGTGGATTGTAGACAAGTAGAAATGATAACCAAATGAAGACAAGAAGACTAGAACTACAGTTAGGTATGAGGAGATGTCCCAGTCAGCAGGAGATATACTTCAATAAAATGTGGACTACTACCTCATTGCCCAGACTTCTCCCATCTCGCATTCACATCCGTAAGTGGCAGCCTGTTGCTCAAGGTCCTCCTCAGAGACGTTGCTGATACCCAGCACCAGGGCTGTGGTGGATGGTGTGCGAATCACCACGGATCAACATCAAGCAGCTCACTAGACTGAAATCAGACTTCACTCACTCTTGCTGAAGCTTCTTTATCTGTTACAAAAACTAAGAGAAGGAAAAAAAAAATTTGAAACAAGATCTTCTATACACTCCAAATGAGTACCAAGACACAAGTCTCTCGTCTGCTTTTCTCTTATTTTTTTCATTGGAATGAAACAGGCTTAATCAAATATAAGAAAGAATGTTGAAAAACTTCAGCTTTGACAATCCTTCATACTCAAACCCAAACAACCCCATGTTTACTGATCAATGCACCTTCCTGAAATTAAGAGAAAGATACAACATGCAAAGTACTTCCTGCATCAAGTCAAGAGACTATTAAAAATTAACCA
>JAUBOD010001019.1:1412211-1436890 GCA_032353885.1 Nothura maculosa
TGCCCAAGAACAGAATGAGAGGCAATAAACAAGCTGCAGAAGGAGAAAGTTCTTCATAGGGAGGGCAATCAAACCCTCAAACAGGCTGCCCAGGAAGGCCATAAACTCTCCATCCTTGGGGAATTTCTGTACTCAGCTGGACAAGGGCCTGAACTCAAGTTGTTTTTGCTCCACTCCACAGGCTGGACTAAAGGACATACAGCTTTCCTCTCACACCAAATTATTCTTTTGCTCTGGTATATACACAGTTACTTACCACATTTCATTTCACATGTAGAAATTTCATAAGCCACATTAATGCTCTCTTGATTGTCACTTTCCATCCTTATTTTCAATGAAATACTTAAAAACTTCTTCTAATTATTTAACTATAGCAGTTATCTAGCATTGATTAGTGCATTAAAAATGAAACTAAGATTTAGGAATCGCCCAAAATATTTCAAATCATTTTCTTTACTGAACCTCAGTATATATCGCTGACCTAAACCCTTATACAGCACTGATTTAAAGAATTGTCAGAATATCTCTTCCTAAAATAGCACAAAGAAATAAAAAAGCCAAAAGTCAGCTCATCCGTTACCTTTTGAAAGCAGTAAAGCTATTTTGTAAAAGCTAAGTAAAACAACATATGAGGGATATATATTCCATTGTTTCCCTAAAAATACCTAGAAAATGGAAGGGATGAATTTCCATTAAACAAACTTTCTGTGCCAAGAACATAAAGACAGCTATCTTGTGCTCTGCGGATTTCAGTGTCACTGTACAAGCAATGTTAGTGGGCTCTTGGGACAGACAGATCGTGGCACATACTGGAGAGAAACCAAAGAGGATGAAGGAAGGAGGGATTCTTGGAAGGGCCCTGGGGACTGGGCTTTCCGCCTTCTGGAATAGACTTTTGCAGTTATTGCCATCTTTACAGCACTGCTTTGAAAAAAAGATAAACTTAAGCTAAAAAAGTTTGCATCTAATGTGTTAAAAATGAACCAGACCAAAGCTTTACTCTTCAGAAAGGGTCTGTCTGCCAAATTTGCACATCAGATCCCAAAGTTCAAAGGTTCAGATGAATGACTTGAAAATTCATATAGAAACCTGCATTTTACACAGATTTTTTCTAAGTTTTAGGTTTTTAAAAAAAGTATTAAATGGCAGCATGATTCAACTCCTGTTTCCTTCTTCCTCATCACCATTCACGTACTTTAGCAAAAGTACCATTTAGTTAATTGAAAGAAGCCTCATCACTGACACTGTGGCCGGCTGAAGCACGCAGCTTCCTCTGAGAGCAGGAGGAAGGAAAAGAATACTTCCCCAAATAGAAAAAGGCTGCGAGGCTACAGCACAGCACAATTCCACAATCTTCTAGCTACTGCAGAATGCAAGTGATTTAGCTAACTTCCCAACATCTTTTCTGGAGATCTTCAAATCCCGCTTAGACATCATCTTGTGCCACATGCTCTACGTGACCCTGCATGTGCAGGAAGGTTGGACTAGATGACCTGTAAAGGTCCCTTCCAACCTTAAGAATTCTATGATTTCCATTCCCAATTTAAAAATGAACAGCATTTTTCTAATTATATTCTAGAGGTATAAAAATTCTGTTAGCACATGTCCCAGGTGTTGAACATACCTCTTCGTTTATTAAAAATCAACACTTTTTAGCTTGGAAAGAGTACAAGACACAGATAAGCTTATGCTTCTGTACCTTAACACCCTATCAATACACACATAACTCTCAATTATTCTTACTAATTGAAACACTAATCATGTATTTGGGGGTTGCACCTCATTATTACTGTGCTCAAGGGAGGAAAAAAAGCTTTCCAAAATGACAAGATAATTTTATTGAAATTAAGATATGTTTTATATATAACATATATGTTTTGGGATAGCTGCAATCACACACCTCATGAGGAAAATAGAGCTCAATTCTGGAAAAATGGGTAAAAAGCAATATTTGAAGCTACATTTTGGCCAAAGAGCCAAAATTCATGAGATTCCCTCTGTGTGAAATGCCGCTAATGCCCTACTTAACAGGACACAAGCCTTGAGAGCCACATGCAGCAGTCGGAGCCGTGCTGCTAACCGACTTGCCACCTCTGTATCAGGGCCCCTGGCAACCCTGGTGATGCCATCCATGGATTACAAGTTGCAGGTTCCTTGGACCACTAAAAATGATCCCCTTGCTACCTCTGTTTAGAGACACTCCTTTATTTCAAACATTATCAATAAAAAGGAAGCTCCATCACAAAAACAAAAATCTTTAGAGAAAGATATTAACTAATGACAATTAAATCTTGTGCTCAGTAAGTACATATTTTGTCCAGAGGAAATCCAGTCATAATAAAAGCCATGACAAGTTCAAAAAAAACAAAAAAGTTCCCTTTTTGCATTGCCCCAAGACCGCACCATATTGCACACCTGAAATAAAAATCACGGATGCAGCTGTTCAAGGCTTTGGCTGCTAGAACAGGATATTACACTGAGTGAGTGTAACTCGGTAACAAAGGCAAGGAGAGAAATTCAGAAAGGTTTGTTAATGGCCATGTAAATAACAAATGCTTACTGCACAGGCACTACTGCAAAGGCTTGGCAAGGAGAAGGCTCAAGGCACAGTTTTGAAACAGGATAGCAAGCCAGCTCCTTCAGGAAGGGTGTAGAAATCCCTACGCAAAGGCTATTCCAGAGCCTCTGGAAATACTCAAGGCTCCTGCAGAGATGCCTGTAACTACAGGAGGGCTCAGTCCCTGCAGGTGTCCTGCTAACAAGCTCTGAACTGGTGTGGATGGTAAAGTGAGATTCACAAGCACATAAGTGAACTGGAAAGAAGTAGGCTCCCTTTGGGGCAGAAGCTGGCAGAAGATTTTCAGAGAAAAATATGATAACCTTAGACCACCTTATCTAAAAAAGGAGAGCACTGCTTTTAACCAGCCACAGCGAAGCAAGCAGTGTTATATGAAATCAGTGCCACCAAATGACAGTTTCTAAACCAGGCCGGAATAAAAGCAATATTCAGATTTGAGCACGGATATCTCACTCAACTAAATAGAAACTGAACTTCAACTCTAACTGAAACTGCATGAAAACCAGAGCACAGCTGGACTTCAAGCAGAAGCCAGACACTACGTCCAGCGGCACCTCTCAGAAATTTCCGAGTGGATCAATCAGAGCATTTTGCTTCAAGCTGCTTTGTAGTTTAAGGCAGTAAGCACAGACATCTTGCAAGCATGAATAATAACTCATGAAAAAAAACAAACACATTCACTATAAAAGTTACTTTTTGTGTGTTTTTCTGTGAAAGTGATAGGAGATAGAGAAAATCCTGTGCACAGAATAGTAAGGGTAGTTATAACTGTCAAAAAGGAGTTATAACTGCCCGAGTGTTTACTGTACCAGAGAACAAGATCTCAGTTGCACATGTACTGCCAAATATAGGACAGCAATGAAACAGAAGAGATGATAAAAGTAATTCTAATAATTTCTAAAGCCTCATTACCAAACTTTATGTTCTTTCTAAGAATGAAAGAAATGCAAGTAGCTGCTACAGAAGCAAGAAAATAATGTTGGTTTCCAAGAGTCACTCACAGTTACAGTATCTCTGTAGGAGAAAGATATTGTACATGCCAATAATATATTAGATACTATTTCAGCTACAAAGACGAAGATCTGGTTGACATTAGAATATTTTTCTTTGTGGCCATAGCTGCCTCTACACACACATACTTTTATAGTTTCAAATCTTGCTGCTAAAAGTGCTGAAAAGTCTCCTTAGCTGTTCTCAAAATGATAACAAATTGTATTAAAAATATTTGAAATGACACTTACTAAAGACCAAACCTTGATATTTGATAATACTTTAGTTGAAAATGTTAGAATTGAACTTTGAGGGGCAGCACTCTGCAGATACACAGCAGAACGCTGTTGAGATGCTGTCACTCTAGAGTCAGCAGCATTTAACCCATATTTCAGCCCTTCCTTTCCATCTGCTAAAACAGCTTCAGAACCACAAGGTACTTGATCCTGTCAGCTGCAAGCGCAGGTCATCCTTGCACAGGAGGACTAGCTCTGTATATTGACAGAGGTCATCTGACTCCTTTTTCCCCTACCAGTTATTCCAGCAGATTGGAAAAGGCCTAGTAAGTAAGCGTCCAACTTTTTTCACGATGGAAATAACAACGAGGAAACAAACAGGCCTTGTAATGCTTTCACAACAATAAAAAATAAGAATTTTTAAAGTAGTCAAACACTTTTACCTTGGCTTTGGATAATGATGCCTTTATCAAAGAAGAAATCACACACACACACACACAAAAAATAATCCCAAAAGTAACCAACAAACCCCTATAAAATGAGAAAAGGCAGACATTTCTTACAGGGTACACATTAGGTCTCACAAACCTAGTAGCTTTCTAAAAATGACTCCGAATTGCAAATTAATCTGAACACTTTTCAGGAAAACAGTCATTGCTGAAGGGTTGAAATCTGTCAACAACAGGTGCTACCTTCCCCTTATGCCACTATGAAGCTACAGTGCGACCAGGGCAATTCCAGGTTCCATGATACAACCAAAGCCATAGCGACTGCCATGGTAGTAGATAGAGCCAAACATGGATGTTACAACTATTTCGATTTCAGTTAAGTGTAATTCAGTGTTGAGTCTCTTTATTTTATACTTTTTGGAGTCTGCAGCCTCCTAATTATTCTCTTATACCTCAGCCTTCTTCTAAAGGCATTACCCAAAACTATGGTTACCAGCATCATCAAATTTCTGACTTCCTATTCATGCTTCCACAGCAAGGACTGAAATCAGTGCCAGAAGTCCTTCTTCACCAAAAAAACCATTGAACCTGACAAGATCAAGTGATGTAGGTCACTGCATAGCTGACAGACTACATCAATACATATTAGAGGAGATAGACTATAGATGAAAGGAATCTTCATGCTGGCAAAGCACATGCAAAATCTATTTTCAGTACAACTAAGGAACTGGATGTTCAACATTTCTTTCAACAGCATCTTTTTATGATTCATTATTGACATTGAATTATCACTGTGACATTAACACTTAGGTGTAGCTTTTGTTAATAAACCATTACTAATAAGCCATCATTATTGATGACTGGTGGCTATTAGCTATATGTTGGCAGTCAAATGATCTATACCATGACTTACCAGAGGCTTGCTGCTGTTAGAAATTGACAACCTCAAACATGTGGCCAATTGATCCTATGCCTTCATCCATTTAACCTTTTCAACAAAAATATGTAAAAGAAGACTACTTCTTTTGGAGACCAGTTGAATAAATATTTCCTAAACTATGAGAGACTCACTGTTTTGCCTCCCACAATTGTAAAAGCTACTCCTGTAATGCAGTGCCTTTTGGAGAGAAAAAAAGAGAAGAGGTCAAGTAGTGTCAATGTCCACCAACATGATAGCAAAAGCAGGAACATTCAAGGTCTCCTTGCAGAGGTGTAAAGTTACACAGGGGTGTTGCATGCTGCCCAAAGGACAGCAGCAAAACCTTCGCAGTGAGAGCCTCTTGAATGGAGGGAGGGGTAGAAAAAAAAAAGAGGAAGAGAATACATAGAGTCGTGGCAGGCAACGTAGCCAGTACAGAAAACCTGTGAAGATTTCCTAGTGAAGGTACCAAAAATCAAGAGAAATTTAAGTGAATCACACATCCTAAACAAAAGCAGTATTTAGTAGTCAACTAAAAGACAGTTCTACTGCAGGCATCTATAAGATTCTCTACTGAAATCTCCTACTAAAACTGGAATGCACAAGACTTTTTCCAAAATATCATCCAAAATAAAACAAAAAATACTTAAGCTACATTTGGGAATCAACTTGCCCTGGTAGGCAGATTGACTCTATGACTTCATAACTGTTTTTGTAATGTTTATGACTGATCACTATACTGCCTGTTTTATGTTAAGGGGTGGAGCACAAGACAAGCCTGTAATGTATTGCATCATATATGGCTGAGGGTAAACACTATCTGAAGTAAGACAAATTCGTCAGACTGTCATTGTCAGTTCAGTAAGTCTGTTGCTTTCTCCTGCCCAGACTGTTTATTTAAAATCATTTTTGATCCAAAGACATGACATTGGTTTCTAAGGAAGTTTACAACTTAAGGCAACTGAGAAAACATAATGAATCTGTTTGCTATTTGTCAGAATTTCTGGACAGTGAGAAAAGACAGTTATGTTGTCATAGGAAACATGCAAAAGTACACAGAAGGGGATCTTGCCAGAAGGTTTGAATTTCAGGTCTGCCTGATCTCTATTCTGTCTACACAGACTGCTAAATAAATAATAATAATAAAAGCAGCTTATAAAACTTGTTAGAGAGCACCAAGCCTATAGGAGGAGACTAAAAAAAAGGGGGAGACAGTTATGATGTTAACAACTATTAGATGATCAGTCATATTATATACATGAGCACAGGAAATCCAGACAGGTAGAATTTAGCTTAGCAATGGAGTAAACTCCATTATGTTAAGAGACTCTGCTCAAATTTACCCTGGTCATACAGAGAAATCAAAGTTCTTTTATATAGTGAAAACAGCAAGAAGGATGATTTTTTATTGGTTGAGTTAGGCATTTTTTTATTTTATTTTGTTTTATTTTTTTAAGTGTTTCATCTGGCAAATTTTTAGTCCTGTTGTGCTAAATTTGTAACCTTAATAAGACATGCAGTAACAGTTACTCAGTTATGCATACTATTTATATAGTAAGCCAGCCAAGTCAACTCTTCTAGGGCAGACACCACGCTTATTTGTGTGTATCCTATGTTATGGAGCTGGTTGCCTGAACTTGACAAAGCAAAGCAAAATAAAGATGCATAAGATACATCCACAGTCAGGGGCTGTGAGTCATTTCTTTTTCACTCATAGTATTTGTGCAATGCAAATGTTTAACAGAGACCACAAATTTGATAAAGTGCTCGTGACAAACAACACAAGCAGCTTGATGTACTCAAAGAGGACTTTAAATGTCCTCGTGAGGTCTGGGGCAGAATCAGACACTGGAGTAGCTGTTCTCATGAGAACATGAATTACTGTTTACATATTACTCAACTCATGGAAAGGCAGAAAAAGTATTATGTAAACACTGAGGGCAGCTATACCATAGTCATTTCGTACTTACCAAGTAGTCACATTTGACTGTACAGTGACTCAACAGAAGAGCCCTTGAGTAGCTTCCTGTAACATGCTTACATTGGTGAACACACATGAGTTACTGCAATTTATCCCTAGTCCAGACATCTTCCTCATTATCTCTTTCAAGTAGGAATAATTTTGATTTAAAACCAGATAAATACAATAGAAGACTTAAAAAAAATCTAATAAAGATTAAGCATGTTATAATAGGATCATGCACTAATTTGGCAAGAGGTTTGTTTGTGTTCATTTTGTTTTAGTAAAAGCAAATGGACTGAGTTCTACCTAATGACACAGTCCTGTCAGCTGCCTCCCCGAGCCAGAGCAGCCTAAGAACCCAAGCTGCTCTCGCCCTGAGACTGCTGATCCTCCAAGCAGTCCAGCAGTTAGCAGGGCAGCTACACTTACCGCATCTGCCAGATCAGTAATAAAACGTCTGGGGTTTAGGCTTCATTTTTGCAGAGTTCCCTTATCCCCCACCTTCCCTAAATCTTCATAAATCCTCAAAAATCTGTAAATAAGGTTAAATAGGAAATCTAGTTACTAGAGATAAATCTCATCTCATTTGTGTAATCCTGGTTTAGGTTAGGAAAAGAAATAAGCTGCTGGTGCATTTCTTTTTCCTAAGCATCTGTCAAGACTGAATTAGAGATTCTTACCGCTTTCTAAGCAAATAGATTCAATGTAATATTCTATTGAATTATATTTTGCCTTACTTGACTTTTTCCGATTAGTTGATTCTGGGCTTGATTTTTTTAGACCATACCTTTACATAATGGATTGTGGAGTCATTATCTGAATCAGATTATGTATTCTGAGCAGGCAGTCAGAAAGAGAAAAAAACTCCAGCAGAGACCCACACACAGAAGCCTATATATTACACACACACATTTTGAGCCATATTTCATTCAGAAAGAAACATTATGTTTCCATCTGAAATTTGGTCTTTTATACCTTTATCCTGAGCCTCTGACCATGTACTTGAGTCACATATTGACCAAATCTTCACACAACTATGTTTTGTACTGTTTTATGGTCAGATTTTTTACATGAGCTATTGTTAATTATACTACAGATCCATGCAATTAGACAAGTATAACTGGATTTGCACAATTTCACATGAATTGCACAGAAGAGAATCAGGCTTTTTATCAAGAGTAATTTACACAAAAAAAAAGACTAAGGGTATCTTTAGCATTTTTAGTAAGTTTATCTAAAGGATAACTTAGATTTATTCACTTTTTTATATTTACAATGAAAATTTGTCTCCATATAATGGAAAAAAGTAATTCAGGACAAGTGCTACGGGCTCCCTCTCACTACTTGTTTCTTAAGCAATCTGTGGGTCTCAGGAATTAGTGGCCCAAGTCAATAACAAAATCAGAACAAGACCAAACAAGGCTTTGGTGAAATGGAAGAAAGAACCCTTGCACCCTCTAGTGCTATAAGCAATAAGTAAAATTAACACCATAACAAGAATCACCTCCAATCATAGTATTCTATTTCATATAGAACATGTGGAGAGGAAGCATAGTCTTCAAAAGCCTCTCTCTGAGCACAGAAGAAAAAAAATTATTATGCATAACCATTTTAGAAAATAGTCAGTTTCTCTTCACTCCAATACCTTTGATAGAAATGAAATCTTAGTTGTTCACATATCTGTTTGAAATAAATGAGGTAGTGTTTATTTAAATTCATTTAAATATATTTAAATTCTGATAGCAATGAGATATTTTTAAAAGCAACTAAGATGGGCAATGTTACAGTAACATTTGTGCTATAGATCAAAACTCAAAAAGACTCCCAAGAACAGATTTTCTACATTAAAACATTTTGGTGAATAGTCGTCCCTCAAAAAAAAAAAAAAAAAAAAAAAAAAAAAAAAAAAAAAAAAAAAAAAAAGGCACCTACTCTATAACTGGATTCCAGTGTGAGGATTACATGCCTCACTGCAGGTGAGCTCCAGAGCTGCATAACTTTTATAAAGCAGGAAAGTGTATCAAAAACTCAGGACATTCAACCAGGTTGTCACCAATAGCTTTCAGAACTGTGTTTTTGCTTTGTTCTTTCAGGAACAGCATGTTTTAAAATATGTTTCCAACTTTGAGTCACTGTGTCACATTTGTTATCACATGTACTTCTGTGTTATTTGTGTTACTCTAAGATTTTATATTTTTCATTTTTCACTATCTTTTTCTGCCACACACATTTATTTTTTTTTTTAATTCGAATTTGTCTTCAGTCTTTATGGAGTCAGAACACTTTACAAATATCTTCACTTTAACTTACCAAGATTTACATAAATTATAACATATGTGTATGCTACAATTTCATAATACCAATAAGGTCATTGTAGCTTTCTTCATTTAATTCTACATAACAATTACAACAAATAAAATGACTCAGTAAAAGAAATTTTCTTTACATGCTTTAGAGAGGGGTCATTGCAAAAACAAATACATAATCATCATAGAAGTATCTCCACATATTTTTCCATTATATCTAAGGCAAGCACCAACAAGCAGATACACATAGAACACTTGAATTTGACACAAGCTCAGATGAGCTTTACACATCGAAAGCATCAGGAGAACCCCTCTGGACTCAGATGATAAAACAGACACATAAGAGTAAGCCAAGACATTTACTTGATAACGGACTTTGTTAATTAGAATCACATTGGGCTATCAGTTGGCCAACACGACACCAATAGTGGGCCAACACAACAGTCATTTACAGTTCTCATCTGTGTTTATTAATACCACATTTGAATACACATTTAAATCAAATGAACTTTCTGTAAGAGCCAAACATCTGTGTTTGCATATTGATGTTGAGGAGTGCTCTCCCTCCACAGACAGAATTATTCTCTGCAAAGTTCTTCTAGATAAATGCTTCTCAATGTATTTTGAGAAGTGGAGACATCATCTGTATCAGATCAGCTCAACAAAGCATATAAGCACATGAGTGGTATCAACATCTAAAAGGGGTGAGAAGGAGGGACTTCTTTTCAGGTCTGGAAACTTTATGTCAAGGTCAGATAGTCATTGAATTCCCAGAAATTTCTGTATTATTAATTTCTTAATAGTCTATAAGCAGAAACTAATTTAGAGCTCTCTAAATGCAAACTCCCTGATTCATCACCATGTAACTTTCTCAAATTAAAAGTCTGGAAAGCATTTCCTAGTGAAACAGTCAAATAATAAAGCGACATGTGAAAGTGGAAGAGCCAATTCCACTGCCCTAATGACTGAATTCTCCTCTGAGTCTATTTAGGCTAGGGGAGTAGGGTATGCACAAATTAAGAAGTCTTTAATCATACAGAAAGGCATGCAGAAACGAGGAAGCACACCCAAACTTACAGACAGTCATGGCATGTAGAAAATACCCAAGTACCCTGCTAGAGCAAGTACTGCACTCACTAAGGACTGTTTGGAGAAATCAGCGGTGCATTATGTGCCAAATATCTTTGGACATGCTCAAAATCATTCCTACTCTAGAGATGGTGCCAGTTCTCATGGAATTCCCTGTTACATACAAAGGATTTTAAAATCGATTATACATTCCCTTAAGTAAGTTGATTTAGCTTTTCAGATACTCTATCAGAAATCTGCAGTATGACCATCAAGGCTTCTGCAAAAATCAAGAGGGAACTTTGGAACTCCTAAGCTATTTAAACACATCATTCCTATGGAGTAAAGGGTCTAAAGAGATGTGAAATGTGTGTGGCACCACTGAGAAATGAGTCCATTAGTATCAATCTAAAAGGAGCAAAAATTTTAGAAATCAGTGCTTAGCTTTTATATTGTAATAGAAAAGTTTTAATGAAAGTGCGCTTTCATCAGATATAAGGCCAACAACTGGACTAATGTATAATATCATCATAGCCTCAAAAACAGGGTGAGTGGAAACAGAACTTCCTATTGGACATATGATACCTCCGTACCAAATACACAAAACCTCCACCATTGAACTGCAGTTGATTAGATTCAATCCAGAGCTCCATAGAAAGGCTAACTTCTCATTCACTTTAATCAGGATGAATTAAGGACTGCTCAACTTGATTAGGTGGACAGATATAAAAGATTTTAACTAACAGATTAAGTAAATACTAGAGTCTGTCTGAAAGCTAAGAAGCAAATAATTGACGAAGTTAATCTCCAAATATCTAAAAAAGATTAATCTAACAGTTATCTTCTGGCCACAGAAGCTGATTTGCCAGTAAAAGTAGTTTTATATAAAGAGATCTAAAAAGATTTCCAGACAATAGATTAAGAAATGCTTAAACAGTTAATATTTTCAACTTCTATGAGAAGTGGTCTAAGAAAAAGATACAATCCAAGTATGCAGACAGACATGGTCTACCCAGCACTTGGAACATTTCTGGATTGAGTAATTTGTTTGAAAACTTCTCAACTTTCAGGTTTGCCACCAATTTTCAGTGAGATAAGGTTAACAATCATTTACACTTATATCTCTTTCTAAACGTCGCTCAGAATAATTAAAAACTCTGAACTGGTGAAAAAGCCCAGGTGAAAAAATATTTAATACGTGTATTTTCCAGTCATAGTGCTAGATTTTAGTTTAGCTAAAGAACTAAGTGCTTGCTCCAACACATCTTCAGCACTACCAATTAAACTGCAAAGTTTTCTTCCACCTAGAAGAGGATGAGCGTCCTCTCTTGAAAACAGAAGCATCTGTTTTCTAAGACGACATCTGCTAAAGAAGTGAAGAGAGCACGCTGTAAACTGCTTAGTCAAATAGTTTAAGGATAATGCAGAAATAATTAATTACAAGGAAAAACCTATAAGATTAAGATCTGCATGTAATTAGCTGTACTCAAAATGCCAAAACACTATACTCAGGAAAATATAATTAATGACTTCTTGAGAGCTCCTGATGATTCCCACTAACACAGTGAGCAAGGGTGCTGCCAATCTGCTCCAAATGTTTACTGGGTGGAGACCTGTGGAGTTGGGCTCTGCTTATAGCAAGGCATATGCTGGAATAGTATGTTTCATGCTGTGCCCAAGTCCCATTAGATTTGGCAAAGACATAACCTATGGATTACGAGACTCATGCTTGGCCAAAGTCAGCTTTACCAGCACCAGCTTGTCTTGCTCCAAGTGCAACAGCATGAAAATATATTATGGTTTTTGGCACTCAGAGATTTCATTGATGAAGCATACGTTGGATCCGATCCTTCACAGGCTAGTAATTTATTATATGCCTAGGGAAGTCAAAGAAACATACAATTTACCTTTATTTAACAGCAAGTGGAGGAAGAAGGAGTTTATGTCCAGTTACTATTCTGTCTGTGCTCAGTGTTTTTAAAGCATGTAGACTAAGAGCTAAAAACGTGATTGTAATTTTTGAAGTAGAATTTAAATGGCAATAGAACTACTACTTTTTTTTCCACTTTCATTCTGTCCTGCTATCAATCATGGATCCTGACTTTGCGCCTTTTTTTTTTCTTTTTTTTTTAAATCTGTTTGTTTGGAAAATGTCACTCCGCCTCATCTTCTTGCCTTAAATGAATTTTCTTTGCTATCTTATTTCTTTTCTTCTTAGAGGTGAGCTAGTGACTTGCAACCAGGAAATCACAGGATGGCCCAGTCTATCTAGAGTCAAAAACTGGTCCAAGGAATCTCCATGTCTTAGATGGCAGAAACAAGAGAAATTTTTCAGCACCATCTCACAGGAGATTTCAAGGCAAGACAAAATAGGACTGCCCATTTCCACCTTGCTTGAATTTCCTGTTTGGACATTCAAAAACACACCTCCATCCTGAGGCTGGGCACTTCCATCTAAAGGTAAAGCTAACACCAGTAGTATTTTTTTTCTCTCTACATGAAACATTACAGCAGTAAATAAGTAAAAAATAAATACACAAACAAATTAATAAATGACAGTAAAGACAGCAGTTGCTAATCCACATGGGCAAGAGGGAACTAAAGCACCTCCTTGTGCTTCGCTTGTAGTAACTTTTTCCTAGTGCAAGGCATTCTGCTACCCGAGGCAAGGCTAGGAAGGTTCTTTCTCTAGTCACGTACCTTGGCAAGAAAAATAAACAAACAAGTAAATAAACCAGCCTTCAGCCTGCAGGTAGCACAGGGCTTAGAACCTGCCAGTTGTGCCAGTCAGACGCACACTATTCTCCTACTGCACCTCTGCAGATATTGCCAGGTGAGGTCATAAAATTCCTCAGTTTCTCTTCAGTATTTGCTTTTGATTAAAGATAGCCAGAATTTTTGGGAAAACTTTTCAATGGAAAATGCTGATTTGTAGAAAGAAATTTCTACAGGAACTGACACTGTCAAAAATGTTGCAATGAAAACCAGATACAGAAGACTAGCCAGCCCACCCACAGATGAGTTCCCTAGGGAAGAGATTCCTCTTGGCAGACTTCCTGAGCTCAGATTTGCAAAGAAAAATTATTTGGAAATGTGAAGTTTTCCATTGTATGGATGTTCCAGTTCCCACACAGCTTCCATGTTAAGCTGGTTCCATGTTCCAGCTGGTTTTAAACAACCAAGTACCCAAGATGCAGACTCATCCTCTCCGGAACTGAATCAAAACCAGCAGCCAATGGCAGTCTTCACCACTTGTGATGACCACTTTTCCATTACATTAAATAAAATATAGAAGAGCCTACTGTACAACTCAAGAACAGGGAGCAATAGTGATGTTTCTTCAAGCTAAGGTGAAAAAACAAAAACAAAAGACAAACATCACAACAAAAAGTAGTACCTGCTGTAAGCAGAGAACTGAGGCATCCTGCTGTCCATTGGTTATACAGCGGTCTTCACTTTCGGGGCAGTGAGAAGTAAGATTAGAGATTTAAAACTAGTAACAATCAGCTTGCTTACCTCATCAGGCTAAAAAAATATGGAGAAATTGCATTTAACATTTGCATAAACCCTCTAGAACCTTAACACAGAGGTTATGAACACAATTGTTAAACCATCTCCTTTCAACTCTAAGTGGAAAGAAATACAGCCTTGATGAAAGAAACAGAGATTAATACTATGTACAAACTATAGTAGATCATAAAACTTGGTCTTTAATATTAGAATTTTAGCTGTTAAGTGAACTGCCAACAGCCAAAACCCTTTTTTTATGCTCAAGAACACAGGACAAATATTTCCAAATTGACAGTAGCAGGGTAAGCCCAACGCTGTTAAGTTACCAAATTATTCTTTGAAAACTGAATTATTTTTCACATTTTTCCCCAAGATATCTGTTTCATGAAAGACTAAAACTGAGAAACACTTCTCCACACATTTCACTTGTTTCAGAAATATCTAACATACATATTTGTATGTCCATCCACACATTCTGACATTCCTATGTGCTTATCTTCCAATCAGCTGCAGAAAGCATCCAGCCTCTACTCAGCAGGTCATTTCTAAAGGTTTGAACAGTGTTCTCCTGCCTGAACAAAAGGGACCATGCTGGGTTTAAGTTGAAAACTCATCGAGTACTATGAGTAGCCAGGCTGACTAAATCAAATTCATCTCCTCCAGAATTTCCATCTGAAAGCCTTCAGCCAGTCTGGAGGAACAACAAAGGTCTTTTTCTGGAGAAAGCCAGCTCCACTGTAACAAGGGAGGTAGGACAGGACTCTTCAGGAAGGCAGCCCCTTGACAGGTAGCTTGACAGGTAATGGGAGTTGTTCCATTTTTGATGTGAAAGTTAGTGACCAGTTTTAGTTGGATTGCTTTGGCTATTCTACGGAAACCTCCCTCACAACAATAGAGTTTTGCTTGCTTACCTGAGAAGGAGAGCTGTCTGCAGTTGGCTTTCAGAATTTCTATTTCTCCTGTAACTTGACTCACAGACATCAGTGAATACGCTCTCTGAAAACATCACCACCTGAAATACAAGAAAATGGAAGTAAAGATATACATGGGAGAGAAATTTGATAGCTTTCTTACATATAAGACAATAGAAGACAAGTACTAGTTTTCCATTTCTGCACAATTCTATATGAAGAGAACAAAATATTCTCATAGGACAGATTGTCATAGTATATTTGATGCAACTTGAAAACAATTTTTGGCCTGACAGGTTCTAACTAGATACAGATTTAGCAAAGGCCACCAATGATTCACTCCAAATTAAGTCACTCCAGCACTCAGGAAACCAAAAACAAAACCTCCAAAGTTTTCTTCTGAGATAATACTTGTTTATCTCAACAGTTTAGTTTTTCTGCAGTAGACATACTGCACAAACATGCTAGATGGCTTAGGACTTTTTGTGTATTGGCAACTTACAGGTTGCATTTTCAGGTTGAAACCATGACTGAAAAGGGAAGTGAAGAACGACAATTAGGTACTAAGCATCTATTGCTATGTAAAGATGGCCAAGAAAAGGCGTTGGCTAGGACCTGATGGAAGCAAACCTCTTGGCTACAACCAGTATAACAAACTGGCATATTGCACATTATGCATTTTAGATTTCTTGTTCTCCCATGCCAGCGGCCATCCTCGCCAAAGTCATTTTGCTTCTCTAGTCTCTCAAAATACTCCCAATAAAGGGGCACTGCATATTCATAGCACCTCTGGATAATAGCCCTAATTGCTGTCTCCTATTTGGCATCTAAACAAGAATTACATTTGGCTCTAAACAAAAAAGCAAATGAAGTATTGGTTTCAAATGCTGCTACATGTTAGAGAAAATAACTTACACACAGAATCAAAAAGATCCATTATGTAGCCCTATCACTTTCTGAAGAAGACAGCAACATACTGTCATATGGCTTCAAAGCAGGGAAATATTTTTTCCGCTGCAAAGTGAGTGTTACTTGATGAAATAAATGCTTTGGTAACTAATGGAGAATGAAGGATTTTTCAGAAGTGCTTCTCATCTAGAGCCAAATGAGGCACATAAGCAAAAGCAAACTGCTGCTTCCACAAAAAAAAAGTTTCTATCTTTTTTCTTCCATTATTATCCCTGCTTTTTTCCCCTCCAGTCTTCTGATTGTAAGCAGGAAACTAACAAAAACAATATTTCACTAACTCTACCTGTCCTCGTACAAAAACATTTTAGTCTTATTTCTATTTACGGTGTTTCCAAGAACCACTGACTTGCTTCATTTTATGACTCTCTTTTGATAAATAAGCATATCAGTTTTTTTATACAACAGTAATTTTTAAGTAGCAACATCAATAGCTTCAATAAAATGCCTTAACAGTCCTGGGACTGTTGTTTTTAATGAAGACCAACATGAGATTTGGTATTAAATGCAAGCTGGGATGATTGAGTAAACACAGATGGATCTTAGATGCACTACCCACATTTCCAGCACCTTAAACTGGAAGGATATTAACTGCATGAGATACTAAAGTTTACCTTTTTGAGGTCTGTGTTGTACATAAGTGAACAAGGATATCAGTCTTGCAGTAAAGGGCATCAACTTAAAAGCAGCAGAGATACAAAATGTGATAAATTTTCTGCAAATTTTTAAGGGTTGTTAAGGCAATTCACAGGTTTATAAGCTAGTAAGTTTGACTTCCACACCACAACATTTACTGAAAACTGTAATAAAAATGAATTAGATTAAGGGATAAATGTGATATATCAGGAAATACCTACACTAAAGTCTAGAGGTTTTTGAAATACACCATGAATATGTGTATAAGGATGATGCAAAAGATGCAATACTGAGTTTCCAGGATAGGCATAAATGATCAGATTTCATACTAAGTAAACAGTGAGTTTTTCCTTACACTAGCAGATTATTGAACTTGACCAATTATCTCCCTTTATTCTTAGTAAGTTTACATATAAAGGATGAAATCATAAGTCAGCAAATACTTGAAGAATTTGACCCTATGTAATCTTCCAGTCCTCAAAAAAAAAGACAAAAATCGAAGTCTCACCCTGTTTACTTGTTCTGATAATGTTAAAAAAAGTCACAGCTAAGAAAAGATGAGGCATCTATACAAGGCTCATTCTGAAGGGCTTTATTGTATGCTTGATAACTTGATGCTTGATAACTTCAGGTGCAATTCTGCAGAAATCAGTATGAGAGTTTAGCCATTATTATTCTGAAGTAACTATAGCCATACCAATCTATGAATCCTTTTGACCTCAAGTGCGTTTCATCCAAACATGACAACACGACTAAGGCTCACAGTTCAAAAGCCCAAATCATAAAGAAGCAAGGCCACACACATGTAAAAAGAGTAAATGAAACCTCTATCTGCTGAGACAGAGTAGCTGATCCCTTACACAACAGATAGCTCCTCCCAGAGGGAATAGTTCCTTCCATCTGCCACTAATTTCACAATAATTGTCAGTTAAAGTGGTATTCTGAAAACTATCTAGAATATTGGAATTATCATACAGCATTTAACTAGTTTCTGCTACAATAAACAATTTGCTAGTGTAGAGTATTGCAAGAGATACTTTTTCCATTACTGTTTGATTTTTTTTAAAGCTGGTGTCCTATCCTGTTACTAATTGTTTACTTTCCCCCTCCCCCATGGAATTTTGTTCAGCCAAGAGCATCTTGTTCCCCATGGAATTCCTAGTGGGAGGTAGGAATTGCACAGCAACATCAATTAATGACAAACAGACATTATTTGCAGATTAGTTTGACTATCCCATGATAGAAGACAGTAGTGTCTCTTTCAAAGCTTCATAAAGTCTGGACATATTTTTCTTCCCTCATACTTCCCTACTTCCTCTGCATTTTTTAAATTCTTTCCTTTTTATACATAAGAAAGCTGAAACACTTCCTGAGAACGTCCAAGCAGCTAATGAGCCCACCACCTTGCCTGCTGTTCACAAAGATGCAAAAGTTTTCACTCCAAGAACTCCTGCCATCCTACATTAGAAAGATAAGAGCACAGATGATGCTTTCAAAGTGCCAACACGCATCAATAATTGTTTTGAGCATTTGTTTCGGCAGCAGCAGATGACAGACAAGATCTATCATAGAGTGCAGAAACATCCCAATGGTTTCCTTGGCTTAGGACAGCCTCACTGTCACCTGACTGCCTGTGTACAAGACCAGCAATCTTTGCAATAAACCATGGCAGCATCTCTTATACAAGATAATTAAATGCTAAATTTCATTTTGATACTCCATCATTTTAACTCCTCTACCATGCTGCCAAACCCAGTGGTTAATTCTGCTTCTGAACACAATTCCCATTGCAGAATCAAGGTAGGATATACTTAAGATAGTAAACTAGAGCATATGCTCTAGCTGTAGCTGAAAAAATTCCCCGTCTTCTTACTCTAGAGTATGTGTTAAATTTCGTAGTTACATCATTTATAGGCATACACTGATATGACTTACATTGTGCCTCTAAAAATATATAATGCAGCAAGTCTAATTTGTTTCTCATTTATCAAAGGATAACTTCTTTGAAGTCAAGGTAAACAAAACAAGACAAAAATGTTAGAGTTAACATTTTATAACAACTGGTACTGTATCAGCAGGAGCAAATACTCATTCCTACAAAGCACAAATTAATTAAAAAAAATAAAGAAATTGTCTCTTCCCTACACCTGTACAGCACAATGAATGAGCAAAAAATGTTATTAAATCAGGAGAGCAGCATTTTGTATTATTTTGAATGGCGGCATTCAGTGAAAAGCAGACAGGAACAAGCCCTAAGAGTATACATGGTTTGCCCAAGGTCACACACATCAAGTCAACAGAAGTGAGATACGTTCCCCACTCCCGACCCTTTGCAAACGAAGAGAAGACTCTCCCTTGGGGCCCCTCTGGTCCTAGACCTTCAGTCTAAAGTCTTCCCTTTACACAAACAAAAAGCAGTGGGAGGGTGGGGAGTGTCTGTTGTAAGAGACTCAGCTTTTTATGATCACCAGCCCTGTACCCTAAGCCCTATTTATACTGTAACTTTTCACTCTTCAGTCAAAGGAAATTACCATTTTAGTGTTTAGCAAATACCTAATAACTTCCTTACACAGTACATGAACTGAAAAAAGCTTTTGATCATTATCTTGGGAGTTACAGGGCATAGCTCAACATAAAGTTTACACTCACGAGATCTGTTTCCTGACACAACAGCTAAAAGAGCTAAGCAGCTATTCAATGAGAAAAGTCATGAAAGCTGGAAAGAATAAAAGCATATGATTTCTATAATTTTTATTATATGCATATAGAGTGCCTATTTCTCATTTACCAGAGGGTAAACGTAAAGAGAAAATTAATTTTCTGAGTGTTTCACCGTGAAGAAGCATTATATCTACAACTCAAAGACCTCAGCTAATCTAGGATGAAAGATCAAGTTAACAGGGAGAACAGCCACTCCACAGCCTAGATACAAGATTTCTACATTTGATTATTTGTATTTCTAAACTGCTTAAAGATACAGGCAGACTTCTATAAAAAGGCTAATCTCTCTTCATTCTTATCTCTCCTGTGCCATCTACTGTTTACAAGTTGTTACTGACAAAGCAATGTCTGCTGACCATTGCTTTCCTGCTCATCTAAGACTGACAAAAAAAGAAGTCACCTTTTAATTTGAACTTAAGTGAAGTAGTAATTAGAAATGAATAAAAAAATACATTTGAGATACACAATACATACACAAGAGAAAAAACCCTCGTAAAGCTATTTTATACCCTAGAGTAGGAATGTAGCACATGCTCATTCGAGTATCATGCAATGGTACTCAAATTACTGTGCAATTACTACATAACTACCATTCCTAATAGTCACAGTAATGCAAGTAGCACACAAATCCCTCTCAGTGCATCTGGATAGGGAAAAAACTCTTGGAGAGTCAAGAGGAATCACCTTCTCATATACAGTCCATTCTTCATTTCTGCCCACTCTGTGCTTCAGTGCCCATATGGTATCTTACCACAGACAGCCACTAATAGCAGGGCTGCAGCAACAACACTCAGAGTTTTTCTTTCACTTAAACCTTGACTTGTTATGCTGGGGACTCAGCTTACTCATTAAGCTGAAAGCTAGTACCACCTCTGCAGTATATAGCTAGATAATTCTCGCTTCCATCAAGTGCAAAGTTTCTTGATTCAGAAACAGGCTGCTAATGTTGTGGTTGAAAGTGCTGACCTCAAAAAGTGGACCTACAGCTGTGTCCAACATGCTAGACTTCCTGGCAAACAGCGCTACTCTTTCTGGAGGGTCCAGTATTGTTCAAGTCTGCCATAAAAAATGTTTGACTTCACAGTGATGACAGAAGTAAAAGGTAGTTCTAAAGTTATAAAAGTGTGGAGGAAATATTTGGTAAGTTAACTGCTTCTTGACAAAAACTGAGAAACCTTCTGAAGTTGACAAGCTAGAAGGTGGCAAGAAAAAAAGAATGAAAACCTAATTTGAAAATAGAAACACAGATAAAATGCAGCCAAATTTTCATTTTGTCCCCATGAAAGGAGAACATGAAAAGTCTGAATTTACATTTGGGGGCAAGTATGTTTTTTTCCCCTAAATCTAGGCAAATTCTAGTTTAAGGATCCCATATTGTACTCTTTTTTTGTGTTCTCTAAACTCAGAAGAGAAAAATAGTGAGAGCGAGTTCCAAACTACAGTCCTCAGAGGCATCACTTTTGGGTCAAATTAAGCCAAATCAACACATTTTTATTTAACAATCCAAAGTACTGCATTCTAATTCAAGTCTTGGTTTACGATGAAATATCTACTTTTCAACTGAGAGATGGAGAAAAAGGTTTTAATGGAAAAAATGATTTTCTGGAAATTACATTTTTAATAATAAAACAGATTGGTGCAAAAATTGTAACTAGTTCTTACTTTCTTTCCCACAGCACTTAATTCTTCTTGTAAAATTCTCACTATTGGAAGATAGAATTACATAAGAATTTCTTCTTTTGTTTAAAAATAAACATTTTTGTTTGTGGAGGTATATCCTAAAACTTAAAAAGAAAACATCTGAAATAACGGGGGATAGTCCCGGCAGAAACTAAGACAAATTAAGAGCATCTTCTCCTAGCTAAATCAAAGGTCACAACATCAGGATCATGAAATCTCCACTCTCTTCTCCCAGCTCTTTCTATTGTGCAAGGAATTGAGGTATCACACAAAATCACATAGACAACTTGCACACAGAGTACTAGATACAGCAAGGAGCAAGAGTCACAAATTAAACTTGAAAGGGTCAGAGTGGACAACAGCAAACACTTTTTCAGACATGCACACTGTACACGCTCAAGGATGTAGGTTAGCCTCTATCCTTTCTTGTACAACTATCCTTGTATTAACTTCCTTCGTACCACAGCAAGACAGATGTGTGTGAAGATTTGCTCACCAAGGTTGTACCTTGTACAATTACCTCAAGATAAACTCGCTGCATAGCAGTAAAGAGTTACAATGAAGTACTTTACATATGTTTTAAGACTGTCAAGTGTTGATAAATATGTAGATGGCTTCCTGCAACTGCCAACACAATTTTGAATGTAGGGCTAATACATAAACAATCTCTTTTGAACAACTGTAAATTATCATAATTTTGTGTAAAAAGTGACTTTTGCTTCAACTGAAATAAATGCACGTAAACAGCAGAAAGAGCATGAGAAAACTGTACTTGACAGCAAAAGGGAAAGACATCTTAAACAGCAAGAAAGTAGAAATTCAGGATGTAAGACTCCCTGTTCCACCCATCCTCCCAGCAGCAGTACACATGGGGCTCCTACATAGTAAGGCATGCCAGGTATTCCACAAGGCAAAGCTGTCTTATGTTCACTGAAATTCTCACTGATGAAATTGGCAGCCAATTCTGTTTTGGGAAATATGCTCACGCTTCCCAGTATTTTCCTTCAGCATCTTCCAGTTTGTCATTGAGAAGTCTGGAGTGAGGATCCAAGGGAAAAAAAAAAAAAAGTGAATGCAGCAGGATTTATAAGTGTACTGAAGGGTCCAAGAACAAAGTAAGATATCTTACTAAGCTCATCAAGGAGCAAACTACATCCTCTATGGAAAATCTTGATCGTAATACTGTTATTTTTCACTAATCATTGCTAACAAAAATCACAGCAGAAACAAGAAAACCACAATTACAAAGTAACCAACCCAGGACAACACAAGAGTAAAAAACACACAAAAATATTTCCCTTCCTCAAAACAGAAAAAAAAATAAAATAAAAATCACAAGAGAGCAGTCAGAGGTTAGTCAGGAATAAACAGAATGGATCGAAAAGAAAAATCAGCAATTTTCAGCCAAAAAAAAAAAAAAAAATCAGCCAATGTATCCACCACATTATTGTTTAAATGGCTTAGTAAGTCAAGGGAGGCTGAAATTCAAAAGTATCAAAACATTCATTCAGGAAAGCTATAATAATGAACAAAATGTAAAACTGCAATTCTTTCTACCATTATTCAAAAAGTTTAGCTTCTTTTCTAGTAAAGCAATATCTGAGCACTTAAGTTGCACATGACAATAAAAATACATAAAACATTTAAGTAGTCCATCTAGTCCAAACATATTTGTTTTACCTTAAAGTTATTACCTTTCATTCCAAGGGGAATCCAGTGGTTATAAAAAAAAAAAAAAAAGAACAACAACAACAACAACAAAAAAAACTTCACCACAAAAACTTCTCAAATTATACCAATTCAATCCAATTAAAACCTCGTTTGCTGAGATTTGTCCACCACTCAGCAAGCTCTAAAGCTTTATTTTTCCTTAAATTATAGTGTAAACTACAAACAACTAATAATCTCACTAAAGTTTAAATATACCTTGTTTTCTACTTCCAAGATTCATTTTTTCAAGTAAACAGTATTTCTTCTACAACCTACCTAGAAGATGGCTGACCAAATTATTTCAAAAGCACTATGTAATTTATTTACAATTTAGTTTCGGAAAACAAAACTCCCATATGAGTAGTTTTCCTTGATGCAAATAATGCAAGTCAGTCACAATTTACATAATCACTATCCACAAAAGCATGTCATTAGACTTGGACTTAAATGACAATTAGGCTTTAAAATGGGATTTGGCTATGCAGTTGTAGACCACAACCCTTGGAATTTGTACAAAAAAGTAAATTTAAAGCATCGAGATCACTAACCTACATCTCCAATACTGGTGCTGGACAATAAGCTCAATGATTTTTAAATCATTGATTCTCAGAATGCAGAATTTTCAGAGGATTGTATAGAACAGTGGTTTGAATATGAATCCAAACAGTTGTCTGAGGCTATTTTCCTGAGATACAAAGACCACTAGAATGAGTCTCTGTTATTTCAGGTACGATAAAATAACAAAAAAAAATATTGCTTTGAGGATCTGACAGGCAGCAACACAAACTTTGTGTCCCGTGCTCTAAGTATCCCTGCAGTGGGATTGGACTAGATGATTTCTAGAGGTTCCTTCCAATCTCAGTCTTTCTGTGATTGTGACTTAGGATCACACATGAGTCAGGGGAAGAGAAAAAGATCAGCCTAATCAATGTATCAGACACATAAATAGAATATACATGGAGTGTCCAACATGTGGCACACTAAGATCTAATTGTGTGACAGCAAAAGGCTATTTGGGTTTCAAGAAAAGCCATTATTTGAGCTTCTTTCTTCCTTCAGGAATTCACTACTACTCCTATTTCTGCCTCTTCCATATTCCTCTCTTCTCTCTACTGTCTGTCAAGATCCATAGCACAAACGAACAAAGGCACAATTGCCAGAGTTTTCAGGACTATTAGATACGAATTTAAGAGATCCAGACTTTTAGGTCAAAATCAGGTCTTTCCTATGAGCAGTTCTACATTTTTAAAAAATAAATAAATAAACAAACCACACCACACAAAAGTGTTAATCTAGAAATGAAAGCATTGACTCAGAGTAGCTAAATAATCTGCATAACTTCCTTCTCTGTTTAAGTATCCAGTCTCAAAAGAAAAGAAGCAGGTATTCAACCATTGTGGTAGCAACAATGGTGCAAGACAAGACAGGATATCTTTTTCCAAGATCTAACCATCCAATAATTCTGTGCCTGACTATTATTAAACATATTTTTGTATTGATTCTTCAACAAATATTGCAAGTGCTACATATTCTTTTTATAAAGCTGCAGCCAACCTGTTTATGAAATAAAAATTGATACCTTTTATCTGCCCTCTTCCAAAAGGCCAAATGATATTTATATAATTTGAAAATTGTATAAAGTCACTTTTCCCTCTACATAAGTGCACAGAAAAAGTATTTATACAATGGACAACCATAATCAGCCCTATGGAGAAATAGGCAGGCATATACACATACGCACACACAGAAAGCAGTAACTTCTGAAAAGGTTCACTTATGTTCTTAAGCAAAATATATATCAAGTTGGTTGTTTTATGCTAAAAATGAGCCTTCAGTAATGTCTGTCAAATCAAATTAACCTTGCTCACCTGTTCCTGAATCTAGACTTCTAAAGGCAACAGGTCGACAAGTGACTATATTTGTAAGTTTATGATAAGGAAACAAACTCCCTGGCTGTAACTAGCCAGGCTTTTGGTTGTGAAAGACTTCAGAAGACGAGCAAGCAACAGTAACAGAGGGATTTTCCCTAAGCAAGA
>JAUBOD010001019.1:1451582-1462263 GCA_032353885.1 Nothura maculosa
GTAATCAAATATTCTGAAGATATCTGTATGCATCACAGTGCATGTTTTCTTTTTGTGCAATGTCTACTTCAGGCATTTCATGAAATGTTTTCATTGCATAGGAACTACTCCATACATAAAAGGAAGTTATTTCAGACCAGAACCATTTACAGTATTCTGCTTTGCACCTAGCAGAGAATGCCAAGTCATTCACTAGGCCATCATTAAATAGAACACATGCAGTCATCAGCTTAGGCTACGCTATCAAAGCGGAATGACACAGAGCCTTGCAATTAGCAAAGTAGCTTCAGACTTATTTATTTTTTTCTCTTCACTTTTCTCTTACAACAAGATAAACACTTTGAGTTTGTCTTTGCATTGTTTTGTACACACAGACCTAAAGAGAAAATCTTAATGAAATTTCTTCTGCAAACTTCTAGCTGGTTGGCTAAAGCAAACCACTCACAGAACTGTATCAATTCTGATGCAATTTCAACAGAAAAAGTTTCTCTAGGCAGCATTTATCAGGTTATAAGACAAAGGGAAAAAACACTCAAAAGGGAAAAAAAACTCAAAGCCTCAACAGGATGATCACCCTGAAAATAAGTAAATATGCAAAACAGATACTTACACTCCTCAATTCTACTGAGCAAAATAGAAAGACAGGACAAATACGCACAATTGAGATCGGAGCATATATCTTCTAACCATCACTTTCATGTCTATATACCTGAAAGTCCCCCTCTTAAGAGTAGGAGTGCTCTTAAGAGTACTTTAAGAGTAATTCTGGAAAACAAAAAAGACATTTTACTTATCATACTTAATTTTTCAAGAAATACAAGTCTCAAAGACATTATAAAGACAGGCAAAACAGTTTGCTAACCATTCCTATCCATTTATCCTAACATATAGCTCTTCCAAGGGAGTTAAAACAAATAAACAAAGCATCAGGACACAGACAAGGAGATCACTGAACTCAAGAGCTGGGAAATGTCCTCCAGAGCTGGAAAACGTTCTCAAGCTCCAGAGTTCTGGCATGCCAACAAAGTTCAGAGTGGCTCTCAAGCTGCATGGAGTTCACGAACAGAGGTGGAGCTCCTGTAGAGGTATCTCATTGCAGCTTCTGACAGCATAGGCTCACAAATACCCCACATATCTGGTTTCCTTCCCTACCCCTCAAAAAGATACATTCAGCTTCCTGAAAATATAAAATTAGTTCCTATGTAGCTGGTTCTAGCTATTAAGCGCAGATTGCTATCTTTCAAGGGTAAACAAACCTCCTCACCTTTCTTTTCTTTTCTGTACTTTGATTCCACTTTCAATAAAATGAACATAGGGCAATGTAAATTTTTCAACACAGCCTAAACAAAACAATGCTACTTCACCCTCTGAACAAACAAGAAAGTATGCCTCAAGGCAGAAACTGGTCTCATGGTAGTTAGATGATAAAACAACTTTTCCAGATCAGAGTAAACAAGGTCAAAGGGCTATACTTTTAAAATTCAATAAGAGATTGCAGTGTTGAGAATTCAAGTATTTCTGAACTAGTAACTACATCTTTCTCTCCCAGTTGCTACATTTGTTAGTATGTATTTTGGAATGAGATGGTACTTAATCACATTCTTTGCACTAGTCTTTTCTCAGTGGAAATTAAAAACAAAACAAAAAAAGAAACAAGGAATAAAGTAACAGCACTTTTCAGACAGGGGAATAACCACTTCACATTTGCACATGAAAGTGTTCATGTTCTTTTCTTCATCAAAAGCACATACACACATAAGAGTCCCCCAGCACTACTCTATGCATATATTAAGTATCTCCAATTTACCATATCTCATGGGGTAAAGGGCAGCTTTGACCCAAAGCAGATAGCTCTAATGTAGAAACATAAGAGAGTAAGATGACAGATAGAGAACACAAGTGCATCAGTTTAGAAAATTATACCAATACTCTCTGGTAAGGTGCACTGCCTTTTAAGTATGAAGTTTACAGGACCCTTACTGGTAAAACAGCTCATTTAACGGGTCCTCATGGGAAAGCAGAATTTAAGATTTCTTAATTTCATATCCTTCTCTGTATCAACAGCCTGTGTTGATAAAATGACCCTTTTCTGTTCCACTTGCTCCACTTTTCCTCCCTCCAAGGCAGCATTACAGGGATGTTGGCCATCTTTCTTACTTCATACAAACTACAGGCACACAAACAAAAGCCTCCACTGAGGTTCAAAACAGGCAGTTGATCTCCTGAGGAAACAGCCAACTTGCTGTATTCAATAGCATTTTTGTCCCTATTCTCATTTACTTTTTTTCCAATTACATTGCACTACCACTGAAATGTACTCAAGCAGGATGGACAGAAGCAGAACTTTATAGAGAACATCATTTCTCATTTAAAAATAAATTTGAAATATATGGTTTAGTTTTGAAAATATATTCTTCTCTGCATGCCCGAGATGTATTGGATTCATTTAAATCCTAATGCTAGTTGTATACAGTTCAAAGCAAGAGAAAAATGCATATGAAACCTTTTATGTGCACTGAGCTGCCTCTTGTTTGGCAGCGTAATTTAATTAAGGGAAGGGTGCTTCACGCTGAGATATGCAAGAGTACCTAACAAGATGCGAGGCACATGAGAAATTCTGACAGTAAAAGCCAAAACCTTTAAGCGGGAATGCAAAAGCCACAGTCCTCTCAAATAGCTACAGGAGCAAAAGCAGTTGTATATGACAAGTTCTTATACACAACCTTTGTTGGCCTAGTTACTACATCTTTTAAAGAATAAAGTTAAATTGCTCCAGCTTTGAGTTAAATTCTTGCATCCTTTCTATTTAAATGTAGATTAATACAGTATGTGTCTTGCACTGATGACAATTGCCTTAACTAGGAGAGTGTATAAAAAGCACTGATAATCTCTAGGACTTCCTATTAAAAGATTCCATGCAGCAGACAGAAAATGCATGGCCAACTTAGAGTTGGAAAAAATTTAGAAGGGGTTTACCATCTCGTATCATAAGCTGTTCTAAAGTAAAGGAAGGCACCATAGTTTATCTACCAACTAGCAGTGTCACTATATGTGTATCTCTACTCAAAACCAAAAAATAAATAAATAAATTTGATGGCCACTGGTTTAATTAACATGACTTCAAATTCCACTTAAGATGAGCCTTTTGATACTGGCATAAAAATCAAGGTCAAAACTCAATTACCTACACAGTCAAAGTCCTTATCTTTATTCTTAGCTTTTTAAATATCCAATGATAAAATTCACCTGGGCTACCACAAAATAAATAAATAAATAAACCCTACCACATACCTCCCATCACACAACATTCCCAAGCACACTATCCTCATTTTCAGAGGATGCCTTTGTTTAAGTAGGAGGATGGGCTGACTGAGATCTTGCTCTTCAGGGAATTTCTTAAGCTTTGTCTGTTTTATAAGATGGAAAGTAGATCACTACATTGAAGAATCTAGTTACTCAGGTACATCTTGCTGCAGATCCACAGCAAAGTTTGGAAATAAAGCCTCTGACTCACCAACCTCTTATCTAATTAATGATACAAAAATAATCATGAATTAACAGAGATCTACAGACTTAAGTATTATTGATTTCACTTGCTGACTTGATTATACTCCTAAAGAAATGAATAGTAAACTTCCATTGATTTCAGTAGGAGTAAGGTCAAGTCCCTAGTTTATGTTTTCTTCTCAGCTTCCTTAGAGGAACTAACAACTCATATAAATTTAATGGCTATCTTTCTTTTAGAAAGAAAGAGGTCAAGAAAATGCACCAATTGTATCCATATTTCTTTTTCCATTCTTTGACCTGGCTTCTAATTTTTGCTTGGAAAACTCAATAGGAAGAAAAGGAAGTTAAAAGAGCAAGATAATGGAAGTATGACCAACCCACAAAGCCTTTCCTGAACATAATTTTACCAAATGGACATTTTTGTGTTTAGAGTACTTTTAAAAATCAAATTAACTGAGCTGGTTTCCTCTTCTAAGCACTCTCCTCTCTGCCTCTTTGAGGCTAATCTATTCAAACATTATGGGGACTGCCAATTTGGAACATCTCACTGACCTTGACAATTGGCAGCTGTGATCAATCACTTCATAAAATTCTGTGTGTCAGCTAAAAAACAGTTATGTTTCTTAAGCAAGTCAATCTGTTAAACAGTTTAGAATCATGAATCCATTCAAAACACTTGAAAAACAAACTCATTTAGATGAAATCTTACATTATGAACAATTTTATTTATGTTTTGAATCAGAGTAAAAATTCTTCACTCTCATTAAACTACTTTTAAGTTTGCCATTGGAATCTCCAGTCAATACATCTTCACTAGCAACTTATATCCATTATATAGTTCTTTACTCAGACAACTAATCTGACCTAAATTTGAAATTAACCATCAGAGACCTGGTTACCCTCAATTATCTGTCTACCTTATAATCTGCAGTCAAGTAACTTTTCTAAATCAGTCTTTCAATCAGACCAGACTCCTCTATAACTTAGTCTATAAAAGTGAGTAATGAACTGAGATGCCAGGATGCTAGCTCTTTTAAGGATTTTATAATTGCACCAAGAGGTGATCAGCACATGCATTGTACAGTAGGAAACCAGAGCTATCATACAGAATGGAGGCAAATATTGTTTTCCTGATATTCCTAGAATATCAGACTAAGCTGATATTACTAAATACACTAAAGGAGACGTGATTTTTAACCCTAGGCTGAACTTTGCCATAACGAGTCAGCATGGAAATTCATTCTCTTCACAATTACTTTCTCTCTAAAAAAATAATCTGTCAATCAATCTTTGGCCAATCTGCTTCTTATTGAGACTGCATATTCCATTGCCTGCCCCCAAGTAGACTTATGAACACAAGTTTAGTGATTTGTGAACCTACTGCAATACTTACATCTCTCCCATAAAGGTAGGAAGCTTTCCATTTCACACTTCAGACATAGGTTCACAATCTGACTCCAGTCTCAAACACATGTGACTCAAGTCTGTTACAAATTTCAAACATTAACTTATTATCAACTTGCACATAACAGCTCAGGTACTTGGCTTCACATAAATTCAGCCTAAAGTAGAGGCCAAGCATCAAACTAAGCATCTTTAACAGAGTCTCTCCTAAGCTCTGGTAAATACTCAATGAGCCATCAGTTGCAATGAAAATTTTTTGGTGCTTGGCTCATTTGCTACAGTGTTGGGGTGGGGGGGGCGGGAAGGAAATTTAAAAAAAAAAAAAAAGAAAGAAAGAAAGAAAAGCCACTTCCTACACAGAGAACAAGGCCAGTCTCTAGGATAAGTGTTGCCTGGGTGTAAGTAACACACAATTTTTCACACATGCACTGGAAACCATTTTCTAGCATGGTGAGCAGATACACTGCTATACATAGCAGGACCTGCAGGGCGCAGTGAAACCCCCCTTCAAATCTTACTGCCAATCTCATTCAAATTTAGGCAAAGAGCAGAGCCAGATGCCTCGGCGCACCTGATAACGATGAGCCAGAACTACAGTATATACCCAACATTGCGGGGCTGGGGGGGGGGGGGAAGGGAGAGAGAAAAAAGTCTTAAGATACTACAATAAAAGATAATAATGACTAATGAAAGTGCATGACATACTTCAAATGATAAACTTTCCATCTGTAATTAATGGATGGATGTATAGTCAAAGCTTTGAGGGTGATCATGCTGGGGGGGGGGGGAAGGGCGGGACACACAGTGAGATTTTTCTTGATAAATTTCCAAACAATTCATCCTTTCCCATGCATCTATACCAAAAGATAGGTGCCTGATTCTTATTATGAAAATTAAAATAAGAAAACCTCATTAACTTCATATTCTATAAATTTATAACAAATGTATAAATGCTGTCACATTTTTAATATAAAAACTTTGTTGATAGAAAAACCCTGAGATTTCTCCACAAAAGTTTTTGGTTTTTTTATTCCTATAGTTATAGAGAAGTCAAACAAAAAGAAATTTCTTAATAAAGAAAAAAATACTTTTTCTTCCAAAGAACTATCATTTATACCCATTCCCCTCTTTTCCTCTGGTGTCATTTTTATTTTGTTCCTTGCTTTAATTTTCACCTCACAGAGTAAAATCGATCCACATTCTCAAGAGATAAATATCTTTATCATATATGCATATTTTACACAATTTTAAGTTGATATATATCCTACAATTAATGAAAAGCATAGGAATATTTGCTTTCAAAACCTATTCTATTCCAAATTATTCTTCCACATCTATACTTAGGTGAAGTCTTTATTCATCTCACTCTACTGCATTTATCTGTATTTCTAGCATTCTTATGCTTTCACACAGAGTCCTAAAAATCACAAATAAAAACTAGGCATAGTTCACAGACATGGCTTAATACTATAGTTAGACCCTGGTGAACTAAATTTGACATGAATCCCTAGAAAAAAATAACTAACCAGATGAATATTTACTGACATTTGCAAAAGATCTATGGGGGTCAAAAATCGAGCTCAATCTAAGTATTGTTCATTTCTGTGTCTCAGTATCCTCTGCATTTTGTAACTTCCTTTCAATCCCAAAATATACATCATTTTCATTCTCAGAACCACACCTCAGTATTTATCAAAGAGTAACAGGCACAGTTTTTACTAAACTGAGATCTGTGTCTCTAGACCATTTTACATTACAGAGCTACAGAAAGCAAATAAAAACATGCATCCTTCATTATCTCTTAGAAGCTGAATTTACTAATGATTAGTGATAGAATGAAAGTGATTTATATTTTTGGATTGGGGGAAAGTAAGTTACAAAATACAGAGGATACTGATTCATTATTAAATCTGAGAAAAATAAAATGATCTAGCTATTACAGTTGAAGTATGAGAGTTTCATTTAGGAAATATAAGAATACTTGCAACTTCAGAAGCACTTCCATTATTAAATTTACATGGGAGTTCCAGACTTTACCAGCTTGTTCTCATGGTTTATTTAAAGGTGGAGGAAAAAAAAGGTTCAAGTAATAGATTCTTTTTCAGAGGCATTATCACTGGCATAAAATGGTCTAAAGAACAAACAGAAGCATTAGTAAAAGAATAAGGGTACTCCATGGTTTCTCTCCTTGTTCTCTGTAAACTGATGGAAGCTGAAGTTGTAATTGCCAATGTAACCTAATAGCCGGGCAATATTCTACTCCATCTTTATTGAATCTAAAATCTGAGAACTGCTTCCCTCAAGCACTGGCAAGAGGGGAAACACTGTGCCCGTCAGTGGCGGCTTAATGCTCCTTTCTCAACAGGAGAGATTCAGCAAGGCTTAAAGCGCAAGGGTCACTCCTACAGCAGTACCTGCTGCGGGCAGCATCATTTCCACCTCGCTAGTGAGCGCTCAACAGAGCAGCTGTCAAGTCACATTGGAGCATGTGCAAGCCACATGCAAGATCTCTATGCTACGTATTATTTGCTGCTCCTTCTTATTCCATGATACGGCAGAGAATGGCATTCAAAAATTAGAAGGTAACACAAAAGATGCAACTTTTCATAATTATCATAGCATACAGGGGAGGGGTTTGTAGGCTACATAGAAAGTTCCCCCTTAGTTTAACAGCTAGGCAAGGGAAAAAAACAGCTGCCAGTCATCAGCAGTTAATATTTCTATTAGAATCGTCCAGCTCACAAATATTTTTATTTTAGGGAATTAAAGAATACCTTCATAAAATGAGCCTGAAAGATAAAGTTCTAACACTAAAATTGTTTATGAATTGTGTATAATTAAGATCAGGTCAATTTTTTTTTTCATAGATGCCTTCTTTATTCAGAGAATTTCCCTTTCTTATCCTCCCCCAAAATTTCCTCCTCTCTCAGCAGCACACACAAAAATACATCAGTGTTTTAATGGCACTGAAGTAATTGATCACAGACTATCTAGTCATGGCCTCAAACTTAAACTTATCTAAACTGCTTAATCTGAACCCCAGATCAGCTCTACAGATACACTGTCATTTGCACTAGCTGTTCTTAACTTCAGCTGCATCATTTTCAGTCCACACATCCAGGGGCTGCACAACATGTCCAGCAAACAATGGAGACTGGAAGGAAGAAGCAAAAGAACAAAAAAAAATAAAATTAATCTGCCTCCATGAATGCTCAGATGCCACAATCATTAAAACTCTGACCTTGAGCAGGTATTGTTACCTGAGTTTTCACAGGCTTTTCTTAATTGGGGAAATTTTACTACAATGTTTCAGTCCTTGGTGGCAATGTAGCCATTCTAACAGCAGTGGCAGAAATCCAGGCATAAATTACTTCTGAGGGCTACTGAGCCTGCTGGATCACCATGATATGCGAAGTTCCTTGAAGGCTGAAGTTTGGTCAAGAAGTTCTACTCAGCAAACAGCATCTACCTCCAGCTGCATAATTATCCTTTTTCAGCCCGTTCACAAACTATTTAGCTTCTATTGCACTACTCTTTTAGAGCACTCTTCACAGCTAACGCTCTACTTTCTACCACATAAATCAATGCAATTATACATGCCTCTCCTCTCATGTCATAGAAAACTGTGAAAGTTCTCACCCTTGAGTCCATAAGATTTAGTCAGAAGACACAGATTTGAAATGTACAGATACAAAATGTCAGTAATCTATTTTGTTACTATTTTGCTTTACTCTATGTAACCACTTATAGTCCTATGAGCTCAAGTCCTTTCCCACTATTCTTCTATTCATTAATCAATTACCTCCTTTTTCCTTGTGAAACAGAAGTTCAGAAGATCTTCCCTCTGCCTCTGAATTATTTCAACTGTTGTTACAGCTAAGAGATTTGTACATTACCAAAAGATATTATTTATAACTTAGGTAGCACATCACTAACAAATTTAGGAGGCACTAACAAATTTAGGAGCTGGTTAAAAGGAGAACCTGTAGTTCAGACTTACTTGTATTCTATAGCTGCCTTATATTTGTGGCCCTTTGCAAGTTATTTTAACAATACTCAAACTTCGATGTTGTAAATACTCACACACACACTTCATGCAATGTGCATCTTGTAGAAAACAGTCTGGTTATATTCAGAAAGCTAAGTGTGTTGCAGGATGAGGCCTAAAAGATTCAATTTCCTCAAGTAAATAAATCTAAAGATAACAACAGAAGGGATGCATGGTGAAACAAAGTTGAGTTCCAGAATGCAATAGCCAGTGAGAGAAAACATCCCACATCACAAGCTTATATAAAACCTGTATCACAAGGAAAACCATGACAGTATTTACTATCATTTATTTTATAGAACTGATTTACTATATGCACATTATACAAACTATTTATTTAAACTGTTATAACTTTGCTTTTGCTTCAAGTTTCAGCTGTTGTCGTTTAGATGCTCATTCCTGGTTCTTCTTTAAACTGTCATATGTTCTCTATCAGAGAGAATTTTGTTAACAAAGTAGAATTTTAATTTGAAAGTTAGATAGCAAGAAAAATATCATTTCCTGTAATACAAGACATGACTTAACCATTAACACACATGCAAAAATACCTTACTCATTTGGATGTGATGTCATGAAAGGAAGAGTTTTGCTCTCGGCTCTTCAAATGAGCCATAATAACTTTATTGCAAAATGAGCACTGATCGCTTTGTCAAAATTAGCTGTTTCCAAGAACAGAGTCACTAACCACGTTATTTCACTGTCGCTGGCCACTAACACTTTGAACATGAAATCAACCCTGCAGCAGACCCAATAAGCATAGTCCCCTTAATAAAATACACTTCAGGCACCTGCAGTTGGATTGTATGGCCATTGACAGCCAAGCTCCTCACTTTGCTTTCTTGGTGCTGTTAGGCCAGTGGAAAGCAACACAAGCACCTTCACGGAATTGCTTCAAGTTCCCATTTCCCAGAAACAGCCGTTACAGCAAGTGTACAACAGGGTGGTCCATCAGAATACTCCAGCTCATCATAGCACATTAATCACTCCTGTGCTAGATGGAGTCTCTGCTCAGCAAACTGGACGCGCTCTTAAGGACTGCAATGCTAAATTACTACCAAATCGCCTGACTGGCGCTACCCTTGCCAGGTTCCAATCGGCGCTATCTGTTGGCTGGCAACGGGTACAGTTCCAAAGGCAACTTCAGGAACAGTTATGGGCAAAGCTGGTAACCCACTGCAAAAATAACTGTATTACAAGCTAGCAGCCTATAAATCCCTTCTTAGTGGCATATCCCTATGGGAAGGAGCATGCCAAGTTCCATATGGTGGTGACAGATCATGTGATTTTCTTAAAAGGCATACTATAATTTGAACTTATTTACTGTTCTCTGTCTTCATATCTGTAAACAAAGAAAAGCTTAAAAGGTCGCATTCTTTCCTCTTCTTTGCTATATTGTTTAAGCCAATCTGAAAGTTTAGCTGCACAGCCCTCTGTCATCTGTACTTTATTCTTGGTACTCTCTTCTTCTCCAGAAAATTAAATCTCCAGATGTGTCTGACTAAATAAAAGAGGAGCTGAATCATCTCATTTTTCTGCTAAAGTAGCAGAAATAACAATTGCTAAGAGTAAGAAAAGAATTTTAAAAGACCAAAGCAACTACAGAAAAATTAGGCATGCTGAGCCCTACCCATATCCTAAATATTTTTGCATCTGCTGTCAGGCATAACAAACAAAAAATAACACAACCCTGAAATGCTATTTACTTTTGGGTTAAATCATTCA
>JAUBOD010001019.1:1473603-1485788 GCA_032353885.1 Nothura maculosa
GCAAGGATCAGAATCTCAAATGCTCCAGGCTCAAATGCTGCAGGAACCTAAATGAGACCCCTGTTACATGAGGGGAAACAAGCAGTTGGCAGACTTGGCTCATAGAGCCTACAAAGCCAACATCTATCTCCTTATTTTTAAGGATTTTTAAGGATTAAGGTTTAAGATGCAAGTTTTCTCCTATACAAAAAAAACCCAGCTACATTAGAAAAGCAAATATTGTGATGTGTCTATTAACTTATTGTCTCTCTGTGTGTGTATAATTCTTTTCATGTGCATATCAGCACCACCAACAAAAAAAAATTACATATTCTGTAGCAAAGCTGACTGAAAGGAGCAGGGCAGTGTCCTATTCCTTCAGCAGTGTGATGACACAGCAAATAATTTGAAGTTAACCTTCATCTTTTTTTCCTAATACTATTCCCAAAAGACAAAAAGATGAATTTTTATCCTGCTTTAGTCTCAGCAATAAGTCAACACTTAGCTTCAGCCATGTCCACCCCAACCAAAATCCAAGACCACTGTGAGGCACCAACAGGCCTCCACAGACCAGAACGGGTTCCCAAGTAGAAGTGCTTATTATGTTATTTTGTATACATACAGTGTAGAGCTGAGCATCTCCTCAGAGAGTTGGGCAGTAAAGCTGAAATGGGGCTTTATATTCATGCTGAGCAATAGCTCTTGTTTTTCATGATTTGGCAGTTATAGAGGATTGCATGGTTGTATTCATTGTCTTTTCATTTCCTTTGGAGTAAATTAGGAGCAATCATTCTCAGCTAATATAAAGGAGCAGGAAAAATAAATTAATGAAGAAAATGGCTACAACAGAGTGTTTCATTTGCTAAATACCACTTATGCAGAGACCAGTGACCTTCCAGTGAGACTGTTCAGAGGAACAGCTCAAAGCAGCTGCCTTCCTGCTACGAAGTCCCCGCGACCCGGCTGCTGGCCCAGCTGACGGGTTTTCCTTGCTCAGCTTCAGTTTGCACCACGGGCTTTCGGTTCACTCGTGTCACACTGATCTTTCAATTCCCTGCTCAGTGAAGAACACAACATATCGTAAGTGCAGTGATTGAAGCCAAACTGCATTTCTCTAAATTTCAAATTTACTACAATTTTGCTTTTAAAGAGGAGTACTGCTGTAGAGACAAGTGCTACTTCACCAGTTCATTTAAAACCATCCCTGCCTTAACAGTTCCCCAGTCCAGCACACGTGGCCATCTCGGAGCCTGCAGTTTTCTCACACACGTTCTCTGCTGATGAAAACCCTTTAGTGGCTGCACAGAGCACGACGCGTTTGCTCATGCCCTCAGCTGACGGTGCAGCATTCTCTGCTTACATTAATGCAATATCTTGCTTTGACAAGTAATAAAGACAAATCCTCTCACTTTTAAGGTCTCTGCTATTGAATTTCTACTGCATTTACAAAGGTCAGCGTTTATTTAAAAATGACAAGGCAGGTAAACAGTCGGAATCCATGGTGCAGCTGGAAGAATAACTGCCTCCATTTCCTTTAGTAAAGTAAGAATAATATCATCCCAAGAGGATTTGAGCAACTATAAAAATGCTTTTGCTAAAACAGTCAAGGCAATGTTGCACCATAATTTTCCCATCCTTGGCTCTGTGACTCTCTAAATTAGATCAAGTCTTCCCAATAATTTAATCAAGTGCCTTAGCTACCTACACTTCGACTGTGGACCAGAACTATCCCCATACACCATCTCTACTGTGACATCCTGGGCTTTATTCCATAAAGATAATCTGAATTAGCTCATAAATTTAAGGTTAATGGACCTGCTGAGGACACAAAACATGTAAACATTACTTTTTGACTCATGATCATTTTGTGTGATTGTTTTTTCATCTTGAAAAACCAGAACGCAACTGTTTTCTTTTATCTTCCGGGGAATATATTTTAACTAGCTTTTTTAAACTTAAAGCCTATCAGATGAGATATTAGGTAATTACAGAATTTTTGAGCATCGTTCCTCTGAAAGGAAGGGATGGTAATTCATCTGTGCGAGCAAAAGGATTTTATTTTCATAGAACTTGGGCATTTAAAGTTCACTTCACAGTCTGCTGTTCCCAAAAGGGCGCCCGATCTGTCCAGGTTCTAAACTAAGGGCTCATCTCAGACAAGGGCAAAACAACTCAACGAGTTTGGACCCGAAGCTGAATCTGAATAAGCATCCTCAATATCCATATATTTCTAACAATACAGTACTTAATGCCAAATATTATAAATGTTATTGTAACTTGAACATGTCTATGTCCTGCAACTTGAAAACATTCTTAAACATGTATTTTATTACTGAAAGGCATAATTTTATTTTTTTTTACCTTGTGTTTAATCTATATACAAATGGCAGTTCAACTACTAGAAGCATTTAAAATGGTGTTTTTGTTGCTACTAATAAAGAAATAAAAGCAAGCTTTGCACAAGTACAGTTCTTTCAATAAAGGAGGGGTATGTTTTGCATTTATCAGCCTAGCTGCTAGAATACTTCTAAGGGATAGTCTAGTTCTATTGCTTGTATTTTGTTTTGCATATAGCTTATAGAATGTTTTTCAAATGTATTTTCAGAGATTAAATTTGCTTTCAATCTAAAACTGTCATCAGCAGAACAATGCAATACTCAATTTTGACATTAAACTGCTGTTAAGATCACAGAATCTTTAAGGTTGGAAGGGACCTTTAGAGATCATCTAGCCCAACCCTCACGCACACACAGGGTCACCCAGAGGCACAGGATGGGGCACAGGATGGCATCCAAGTGGGTTTTGAAGGTCTCCAGAGAAGGAGACTCCACAACTTCTCTTGTTCTAATACATTATTTTCATAGACTCCCATTTGAGTAATTCTTTTTTAAACTACTTCCAGATTCATTGTCTGTCATTTCCCAAATCAGAGTTATATTTTCTAGACTGGAAGGAGAGTGATCATGTGGAAATTCTGGAATAGTAACTCCCCTCACTTGATCTCCATGCCTCTCAAAAAGTTAAAGTCATAAATAAGCTTCTACCTTTCAGTCTCTTGGATAAATGTCTGACACTTTGCACCGTCTTACTACCAGCATGAACCGGAGACTTTGAGGAGACTTCTGTCAAGTAGGCCTGAAAAGAGTTCCAACTTATTTATTGGTTTATAGTTTTTAGGCAGATAGGGAGAGGTGAAAATTTGGCAGCCAGAGTTGCAGATCCTAAAGTTGGCATTTATGCCACTTACAAGCACTTGCACATGAAGCTATCTGTTCTGGATAAGTGAAAAGCTAACATGTCTTTTTACGTCCACAGATCCAAAACGTGCAAATGTGTGCACAGACGTCTGCTGCCAGCAGTCTAGATGCAGAGCCCTGCACCAGTCCTTGGGGACACGCCAGGGGAGGAGTACGTGCTGCTCAAACAACATAGTGGCACCCAAGCAGCTTTCAGTACATTGCACAGGCCCAGGGAAGAGACAAGCAGGTTGGCATTTGAAAATATATGGGAAATATATGTCTGACAAAATCCCTACTAGCAAAATCTTTCTTTTCTCTTAGCAGAAGTTATGGGTGGTCTTGCAAAAAATAATAAAAGAACATTGGCTGCTGCTTGCTCTGGCAAATGCAAAACCAAGTATCTGGCACCAGGTGTGAAAGCAGTGAGGCACTCCCGTCTCCGAGTCATTCGAGTTCTGCAAGACTTCCAAGTCAAGTAAGTTTTCCCTCTCACAGCTCCTCCGTCAGCCCCATCACCCTGGCTGAGATCACCCTGGCAGCAGGAGTAAATGGGCATGGGCTACCCCGTGAGCGTCGCACACGAGCTGGATCAGCGCAGGCAGCTCCCACTGTGTCTGCCAAAAATCTCCCTCCTCTCCTGTGGGGAGAGGCCGTGGGGGCAGCCGAGGAGGCCCAGAAGAAAAAGAAAAAAAGAGCAGTTCCTGTCTCTCCCCTTTACCTTGCCACCATGTGGCATGTTACCAGCCTGAAATCTTCTAGAAACCAGTGAGATCAACTCATGCTAATGCCCCTTTTCACCCTGATGCTCCTTTATCAGATACTGCCCTTCTTGGGAGAGGATCCAAACCACAGAGCTGAGCAGCCTCTCACCAGTCCCCACTCAGAAGCCACCAGGCTGCTCTCCAGCTGCCCTGTCTACCCAAGTATCTGCTTGCCCAGGGAGGCTTTCTCATTCCCATTCCTGCTACCTGCCAGCCCTTTGCCTCCGTTCTTGTCCCTCCTGTCAATAGCACATTGTTGGGAGCTGCCTGCTTTGCCACTCGCCATCAGGATTCTGGGATGAAGTATCAAATGACAAGCTTTCATCTGGATATAGTTTATTCATTATATCACTACTTGATATTAAGGAAAATGCACCAGTGTGAAAGTATGAACGGAAAACACATTTTGGCTATTGAATAACCTGGAAATTATTAAAGTTAAAAGCTCTTGAGTCAGACAGAGCAGCATCATGTTATTAGAATAATATGTTAATGTCTCGGTCATGCAACCTCTGAGGGTCTTTTGAAACACCTGTGGAAATAAGTTTTGTGCTATTACAATGCTAACGAATACACAGAGCCCAGTGAGTTTAATTGCTTGAATTATGCACATGACTGAGCTTTATGAACTAATAAAACTTATCCTGGTATAAATATAATAAAGACTTTGTACATAACACTGCATCAAGTCTTTTTCTTAAGCTCTTTTTTTTTTTTTGCCTATTCTATTTTTCTGTCCCTCAGATTGCATTTTGATAATCGCAATTCCTGAGGTCACTTCATTGACCTCATGATGATGAGGATGAAAGTTTTAAGGACACACGATCTACTGTACAATAGAGGGTCCATCTTTAAAAAGGGGAAGATGCTGCAGACTAAACTCTTTCCAGGGAATCCATGTTAAAGATTGCAGCTCCTTCCCTCAGCACAGCAGGAGCAGCACCATTTCACCCTGCCTTCCTCCACCTTTGTCAGGCACATTGAGCCATATTTCCACTTTGTTAGGCCATACTCCCCAGCATCACCATCACCTCAAATTCACCTACTCCCTCTTCCCTTTTATTGCCTCCTCTGAATGTTCTGCCATTGATAAAAATCTGGCAAACTATTTGCCTTGGGTAGCTTTAATATCTCTGCTTTTATATGAATAATCATTTCAAAATTGAAAAATGGGACAATTTTATGAGGTCTAAATACGGGCCTGAGTGGTGAACTCTGCAGGCTAAGTGAATTTTTTTCCACCTTTGGGGGTGGTGGTGGTGGATAGAGTATTAGAAGCTCTTCCTTTTCTCAGGGAGTGACATCTTCCACTGCTTCCTTTGGAAGAAGTGGCAGGATTTCATGAAGGGATCCCCACAAAAGAAAAATAACAAAACCTCCACTTCCTTCATACTCATAGGATCAACTTTGCAGCTACATGAGTCTGCCTATTAGAGGGCTACCAGATCTATGAAGTTTAAAAATCTGTCTAACATTTTCATTCAGTTTAGCAAAATAGCATCTTCCTGTTTACTCTCCCAATGCCCTGGTTTTGCAGAGTTTTGCAACATTAAAGTCCTTCAGCTACAGCCTACCCTGATTTTGGTCCAAAGCAAGAGCTCAGGGTCCCAAAGATGTTTCTCCCAAGCCTTTCTGTGGCGGCTCAGGATGTGACCCGCTCCAGCTCCCTGGCCCTCCCGCTTGGCAGATGTCCCTTCTCCAGGGCGGTTCGGGCAGGAGGGAGCCCATTCCTCCCTCACACTTGCTCACAGACGATACCTCGGCTCATGCTGTTGACTGCACATTCGTTTCACATGAGCTCTCACCTGGCTGTGAGACAGGATAGCCGAGCGCTCCGCCTCGGTGCATGTGGGTCCCGGCAGCTGGAGACTCTCCAAGAGCACCGCAGCTACGCCTAACACATTTCCTCTCTAAACTCCTACAAAATAAGCAAAAACTGGCAACATGGTACTGCCAACAAAAAAACAGAAATGCAAAATGAAATGAGCACCAGTAAGTGATTCAGGGTAGCTTCCCCAGCAGTAAGTTAGCAAATATACTCTAAGATACAAATAAAAAGCAAGAAAACTAAAAGGCAAACATAAAAGATTGACACTTCTGTTATGTAAGATGGTCACTGATATATGAAAAACTGGTAAGTCTAAATTACAAAGAAAAAATCTGCGTATTAGCATGGTCTCAACAGGGGAGGAGAAGGTAGATAGCACAGTGCCACACTGCTAGGGCTGCAGCTAGGACCAAGAAAGCAATTGCAAGAAAGGCAGTGTTGTTCTTGAGTCAAAGAAGTCAGTTCAAAAGATGATGGAATTTTACAGTTGTCATTTTGGAAATATGCTTTCTAGGTTCTCTTCACAGGCCTTTGTCTCCAAAGAGAAAGAAGTAAAAGTAATTATCATTTATGGCAGAAATTCTAAAATTCTTTCACAGGTCATATCTGTATCATAACTAATTATGAGTCCCAGCTCACTGAAAAAAAAAGGTTTCCTGAGCTTTTCAGCAGTGCTTAACGAGATGCCCAAGCTGAAGTGGTGACATTTTATAGCCGTGCTGCACTGTGAAAGAGACCCAGGCAATAACAACTACCATTCACATGCAACTGCCAAAACTATATTGAAAACTGCATAACAGACAGACAAGGGCCACAGCAGCACACACAAAAATCAACTGGTCAAGACTGAACTCGCTTACAGGCTGTGAGGTGACGCTATGATATCTGCAGGAAGATATTCACCATGAGAAGCAGAAACTACCACCATTTCCTAAACAAACCTTGGCAGTGGCCTCCCGCTAACAAGTAGGTGATCAGCACTTTTGGAAGGGACAACTCGCACCTCTTCCCATGTGCATTTCAAGGAACTGCAGGAAGAAATCATACCTGCAGGAACAACAATGGGAGAGCTCTTAGAACTCAGCCATTTTCCACTCCCAGAGGAACCATTTATGTCTCCTGCTTGTGTCTACCCAATAGAAACTTATAAGGAGCTATTAATATCAAATCATTTTATCAGATATTAATATTATAAATTGTAACAAACTAAAATTGCATGAGAGACTTAAATAGGCATATTTACACATATATATGCATATAAAGATACTACATCTTATTACTTTTTTCCCTTGATGGGGAAAGCAGGCTACCCATACAGCTAACACAGGAAAAACATCTTTTTGAGAATGTTATAAGATGGAAACAATCCCTCTTTGAAACAAAATCACCTCCCTCGCCCTCATTACACTGTCTAATTAACAATTATGTTTTGGAACATCTCTCAGCCATAAGCCAATTCAGTCTCTTCTGTAAAGGACTTGCGTGTAAACACATTATCAATCCAACAGACATGCCTTGTCTATGGCTCCAGCATAATGTTATTTTTCCTTCCTTTTATACATATGCTAAAATCATCATGTAAAAGGATTCCTGCACTGTGTCTTCAAATCTTTCAGAGGATGATTCACTGTATTCATTTTCACTAGGCACAGTGCTGCTTGAATTTAACTGAACATACCTTTTATATATTTAATGTGGATTCAGACCAGCATGCAGGAACTAAATGACTCTCTGCTAATAATGCCAACAGACTGAAACCAAATACACATGTAGGAAAGTAAGTATGGGTGAGAGGGAAGTGGCTGGCAGTGCAAAAGCAGCTTTGGGTTATTTGGTGGTATGTGAAAGAAACTGGGCAGCCTCCCACTGAATTACATCTTTCCATCCACCCAGTCCCCACTCATCACCATTTGGGGTTTACAGACTCTTCCCCTGAGTAAATCATTTGGAGAGCAATAGGAAAAACGCAGCAGCTCAGTTGGGGCTATTCAGGGATCAGGAACCAGAGAAGGGACCTGCAAAACCACAAATCCAACTACATAGAAGATTTTTTTTTTAAATAAATACAAAAACACATATATTTATGTGTGCGGATATGTACACACACATATGTGTGTGTGCATATATGTATGCATATTTGCAAGGGATCTCCTTGCCCCAGAGCAGATCCCCACTGCTAAAACGAGCAGGACATGTCACAAGCTGCCCCTAATGATCCCATTGAAATCCACACCGTCTTTCAGTGGAAGGAAACCCTTCCTTCTTGCCTAGGGGTTCATTTTGTATCACTCCAATGTTCAAGAAGCTTACACACAACACACATTTGCAATGAAAATCAGAGCTTTGCATTGCTGTGGTATCCCAATCAGTCCTTTCCTTCCTCTGAAGCTGTTTTATAGCTGTTAGCAGGCTTATACCATAAATGAAATGTACTGAGTGTAGAGTTGTATTATTAATTATATATTATTAAAATAATATTATATATTATTAAAATAATATATAATTTATCCAATAAAATGCTATATAATTATTATATCTAATTTTATAAGTAATTTAATAGTATAATTATTAAATATTTTATATAATTTCAAACTTAGTTCTGTTCTTGGGACTATTTCAGTTTACCTGATCTACACTAACTGTGTATGAGGTCCAGCAAATCTTGTGTCTCACGTGACTCATCACACTAGGAATAAGTGCAAAACTCCCACAAGAATTAAAGGAGATGGTGGAAGTACAGACGAGTTTCACAGGGCATACAAAACATCCCAAACCATCTTTGCCATCTGCCAATCCACTTTTTTTTTTTTTTTCCAATGTCACTTTAAGCACATCAGTCCCCTGTTCTATGAAAACCATCTCAAATTATTGATAACACATCCCAGAAAAACGCAGATTAGCGACTTCTGTCACTCTCCAGCTCCTGAAGCTGAGCAAGCGTCAGCAAGCTTCTGAACGACGCCCCTGCTCCTCACGCTCACACTCCTCACGCCTCCCGGGGTGCAGGCCGCCCAGCGCACGTTTGGGCTTTGCAACACACAACAACTGAACCGACAGCAGTCCTTCTTGCCAGCAAGGCCTCATGCAGCACTGCAGACTAAAGATCAAATTCAAATCCTTTTCTAGAAAGCTTTTCTTCAGAACCATAGTTTATAACAACAATCTCATATCCCAAGAAACTCAGGAAGAGCGAGAGAGAAACTTCTCTGCTGTGAGTACAATCGTGCCTTCCATTTTACCTAACAGCAAGGCTTCAGGGACTAGGCAAGACTAAAATAAAGAGAATATTTCAAGTTTTTTCCAGTTCACATCTTAAGGAATGAAGGAAAGGTTGGTTTACACCAGCTATACCAAAATATTTTCCTCTTGCTTCTTGGGATGTACAAACAAACTAGAAATGGGAAGAAAAGGAGGATCTCTGCTTCAGAGATGTCAGGGATGGAAAGGCCTCAGTGTTCACTGATTTATTTCTGCAGTTCTTCCAAGTCTCTTCACACTCTTATTTGTGATCCAGATATTTATGTAACACTCTGGAATTCATAAGGGACTAAATGTGAAATATTGTCACAAGGCAGCCAAGCTGCCTCAGTACAATTCTAATATACACACTACACAGGAACTTCTTTTTAGCAGATTTTACAGGAGGGACCAGACAGAGCTGCCAATAAAAAAATGGGATTAAACAGCCAAAAGTATGTGAAAATAACCCCCAGAACTGCAAAATTTATCTCTACTGGGGAAATCTTTTCATTGCATTTCTTTTGTTCTTACTTCAATTTACATTTATTTCCATTGTACTTTGGAAAGTAATTTTGCACAGATCATTATTATTTCTATCAAGGTTTAGATGGACTTATTTTTACTTTATTAAAACATGTTACAAGAGCACTAACTTGAATCAAGGGAATTCAGCAACTTCATCTCTTAGGCCAAACCAGCAACGTCTCGCCTCTCAACAGAACGCTCTGTCTCCTGGTCTGGAGGTTTCTATCCTTGCTGCAGCCACACATACAGTTTACTCCATAGTGAATATTCCCGTACTAGTGGAGTGCTAGTATTCTTCACCTGAAAGCAGGCTACTTCAAAATAGTTTCTGTACACGCACCTCTAGGTAGAGCCCAATTGCCTGAACAGTTAGGGGAAATCCCACACAAGGGGAACTGGAGCACTGCTGAAAACGAGACTGCTCTTGTTAAGCCTGCAATGAAAGGATACTGACAAGTTTTCCATTTTCCAGAATGGGTGAGCATTTTACTTTTTCTTACCTTTATTCTGTTTGAATTTGAAGGGAAGAGTCAGTCTAGTTCTATAATACACCTTGAAGACAAGAACAGCATTTACTGACCTGCTTCCTTTCCCCAGTAGTGCCAAATTCTTTTCCCTATATCACAGACAGCATCCACTGCCTGTAGCAGTCCAGAGAAGAACCAGTACTTACTATAGCATATATATATACACACTATATACTATAGTATATACTGTACTATACTTATTATAATTTAGTTTCTGCATTTGCATCAAGATCTAAACCCTCCTGCTTTCATCTGTAGCTTTTTCCCCCTCCCATAATCCTCACAAAAGCAGCTGCCATCCACTAATTCCTTAGCCACAATGTGGTCTTGACATTCTTTCCCCTCATCAGTCAGTGGAAAGCTTCACAGCGGGCTCTGCTCACGGGGTGAGTTGGGCACCGCTTCTGTGTTTGTTATGGACTCAAACCAACAGGCACCAGCTGCTCGGCCCAGCAGGAAAGCTTTGAGATAATGACCAAAAAAATCCCATATATGTTTGGTTGTATCATATTAGTTCTCATAATCGTGCCCAGATGACTGGTAAATCTCAACAAGTTTGCCTGGGCTATCAGAAGTACCTGATGTCAACTATTTAGTACAACCTTCTGCCTACTCAGGTCAGTGGTGAGGCTTCTTGCTCCTCGCCATGAGGGCTTTTAAGCCTTTGAGCCCCACATCCTAATGTCAATCCCTCACTAGTGATGCTTACAAGCAAGCTAAGAATTAAATTGCCACTTCATTTCATCGGGGCCATTTTCCTAATCGACTAGAGAACTTGATCAAATTCCCCATCACTTTGGACCATATTTGATGCTCTGAATGCTGTCCTGTGAGCTTCCAGCCTCCGTGACAGCCAGGCACTGGCTCGCTGATGCACGGGCCTGGCTCCCAACCTCCAATTAGCTCTTGGAGACATAAGCGAGATTCACAATGGAAACCGCTGCACCAACCAGACAGCCAGAAAGGTCCCTTAGCATTAAAAAAGACCCCAAAATGGCTATCTCTGGCTCCTGAAAATTAACCACAGCTGTTGCTAACAACTAGTCCAGTTCCACAGGAAACCCACAGAACTGGCAACTTGAAAAGAGTAACAAGCTTCCCCAAGCTTTTAATCATGATCCCTCAAGCAGTGCTGAGCCAAAGCGGATGCATCATCCATCCTGCAAAAACACCCTCATCCCAGCCCTCTCCGCTGGCCTTCCCCACTGTCACACAGGACTTGCCAGCAAGCGATGGTCAAACAGGGAACCATTGAAACTTTCCATTAGGATTTACAAGGAAAGTACGTTTCAACATATTTCAGATACACAGCCCAAGAACAAATGCAAAACACTTTATATGAAAATACTCACTGTTTTCCCAAAAACCTTGGGCCAAATCTGAACTAATTGGAACCTTATGCAATTGTTGACTCCAGTGAAAGCAAGCAGGTGTTATGTCAATTATCACTGTGAAGCAGCCCAGGTTTGGGCTTGTGCTATGACGACTTTGTGCTACTGACATAAAAGACCTTAAAATCAACATAACCAGGCACAAGAGGCTCATCAGTATTGCAGGGAGGAGTAGCATACAGTCAAAGGAAAAAAAATGGCCAAGCTCTCCTCCAAACCAGAAAATCCCAATGACTCCCATCTCCAAGGAGTATTTAACAACTTGCACAAGTTAGAGCAGACATAAGACTACTCTAACCCATGCCAAGTAGATGGCTCTGTGCATGGCTGTGATAAAAAATGCCTAATTTAGAGCTCTGCAATCCAAGATATGCTTTTGCTTTCAAAAGGTTTTCTTATCTTTTGCAAAAACAAGAGAAGTTTTTGCCTTATGCTCAGTAAAAGCAGTTCAAACTACCGCTACAGAACTGCACTGTGCGCTCCTCTGGCACTGAGCAGCATTTCTAAGCTTGACTCACAAGACCCTACACCCCATTCGTTTTTTGTCAAGGAAAAAAATAGCTTCAGCAACTCTTAGACCTGTCAACTAATGACAAGTGTGTGGACTTTCTATTTTTGGTACATATAAGGATGCTGTCTGGTTGCTTTGAGAGTCCAAAAGCCCATGGTTCAGTGTCCTGATTGCAATGGAAGAA
>JAUBOD010001019.1:1503899-1520727 GCA_032353885.1 Nothura maculosa
GCAGCCTCCTCAGCACTCCAGCTACTGGAGGGCTGCAGAGCAGAAACATAGCCAAATAGATGGTCTCAAAGCCCCAACAGCTTAACCATGTAACAAGGAGGCAAAGAACGTGGTCGGCTAAATTTATATTCATCTTGGAAAGTAATATTGGAGCTCTAAAACAGATCTGAAACTTTTAGGTTCTGGTTCTGCTTTGCTCTAATAAGATGAGAAGTCTTTTTAAAAAGTAATTCCTTCACTAATGCCAGAAGCAGACAGGCACTGGCTTCAGAAAGCCTCCACTATTTTTGTAGCAAAGGCCTCCATTTACTAAGAAAGACATGTTTTTTAATTAAATTTCCCATTAAAAAAAAAAACAGTGGTTTAAATTGAGGGAAACTGTCTCACCAAATTCAGTAATATTGTTGCAACCAAGACAGGAGTTTCCAGATAAATCATAAATTCACTTCTCTATGGCTAAAAGTAAATAAGTTATCCTTAAATCCTTCATTAACTCTTCCTCAGGCTTACATACTTAGATGTAACTGTGTGAAAACCCAGGAATGGCAAATGATACAATCCTGAGCTTTGTGCAGGATCCTGTGCAGTTAGGGACCAAGTATGAGAAAGGCAACGTTTCCCCATGAGCCTCCTCCGTAGCCAGAGCTCGGCCTGGGCGAGCACCTTCAGGCACTCAATGCACCCGGAGTGCGAGCGGCAGCCGCTCTCCCGTCGCAGAGGGGAGTCTCAGCCAGGGAGCGGTTACGGCACCAACGGGCTGCGGATTTCCGTGCGTGTCCTGACACGAGGGCTCCGACTAATAGGAACCAAATCACCTCACAGGGGCTCTGGAATTCCAGCCTTCCCAGCTGCAGGAGCAAATGCGTCTGGTGAGGTTTCTCCCAGGAAAACACAGCCATGTCTACCTCATGCACTAAACCATCCCTACACGGAATCCCTTGCGCTTCCTTAATGTAGCTCACATCCACACCGCAACCCAACATTTACCTACTGCTCGAACCCATGCTCTCAGGCTTGTTATAAGCACTGCACTGTAACTCCACTCAATCATTATAAATAGCCGCTTTACTTGACTGTGTTTGAGTCAAAAAGTCTTTTTTTCAAGCATGTTACTGATGCATTATGTGCTATGTCTTAATCACTGATAAACAGCTAGTTCCGTTCAAAATTTCCTGTAACAAGATAATCATCTTGCATTACATCTTACTTTGCTCATCCTGTCGGCTCTCAGATTTCTATTCAGCTTATTTTATTTCTCACAGAAATAAGACACCAAAAAAAAAAAAACTCTGAAGCTTATGATTCAGTGACACTAGATTCCACAGCTATCATTCCCCTTCATTCCATGGTACAAAAGCAGCATTTAAATACAAAGTCAAAAGGCATTTCCCTTCCATCTTCCACACACTTTGAGGGCACATGTTGCTTTCACACAGTGGGTTTCCCAGGGTACTATTTGGAGTCCTCCTGATCTTTCACTTTTAGCATTCATGAAGGTATCGCCTCTTACCAACATAGAGAATTTTGCTTTCTACATGCAGCTTCACAATGTCTCAATTTCAAGATGAATACAAGAATTATATGCAACTGTAAATAAAAATAGCACATGTGCACAGTAGTACAATGCATCAGAAAATGCATTTCTTAAGGCCATATAAGTTGATCTTTTTTCCAATCAAAGTAGATAAAATTATCTTATTCTAACATATGCCTTACTATGCATTTTGTCTGAGCTGAAATTGCCATTGAAGAGCTCTATGGTAAAGCTCTTCATCTTCTGTGAAAACGCTGCCAAGCAAGGGTCATTTCTTTGCTTTTTGTTTCTAGCACTGTAAGATTGTCTATTGGCTCTCTCTGAGGTTCAAGACTTAACTCTGAAGTGTAAACTCCCCGTTCATAGTTCCATGAGCATTTAAATCATCATGAACTGGATCCACTACAGAAAAGGCGCTCTTGCCTGCTTCTCCAGTGCTCCCTCCTTCATACCAGCACAAGTCTTTCATCTGCAGCATAAAGAACTGTATTCATCAATACTTATCTCTTATCCGGGTTACAGTCGCACCAATTTTGGGATCAGGGCAATGCCACATCAAAGCTTACACAAGTGCAAGTCACCTGCAGACACAACCTGCAGATGTCCTTTCATCTCTCCGCCACCACTGTCTAAATGCACAAATACCTTGGCAAGCAAATGGAAAGACCCCAATTACCACCTGAGGTAATCACTTTAACACAGCTCCACATTGGACTCCTATTCTTCACAGTACACACATTAACTCCTCCACTTTTGGGAGAACCTGTATACTTGGAGTATATACTCACAATACTTGGTAAAGGCTCATAAGGAAGAAAATATTTGCTTTCCAAGTTGCCTCTCTTTATTTGTATTTAAGTTGCAGTATCAGTTTAAGAATGTTTGAAGCTGGAGGTAGAGATACCAGTGTTTGCTCCAGTAGAAGGCAGCTTACAGTTTTCTTAGTCCAAGAGGCAATAGGGCCAAAATTGCCAAGTCATGGTCCAGACTAATAAAAGTATCATCAGATATGGGAATGGTAAGGTTGCAAATAGGGAGAGGGGAAAAAAGAAAAAGAGGGATTGTTTACTCCCTTATGGCTTTAATTAAATAACAAAAAAAACCTCTAGTTATAGTGAGAAAAAAAACCTTGGCTTACTTAGGCAGCAGCCCTAGCTTTTGGACAGAAGCAATGTTATAGCGTATAATTATATAACTTACTTGAGCAGTTGCTTTCCATATGGGAAGTAACAGATTTGCCCAGCTGCACTTTGGCAAAGCCTTCATCTACCATTCTTCAGGGTACAACCATTTTACTGAAATTTGGAAATCCAACCAAGATACCTACACATTTCACTGATGGTGCTTGACACGTCTTCTCTTACTCAAAATCACATACAGCTTCACCCTTTTTACAAGGGATCCTGAGCTGTTTTTATCTCATGGGACTGTCAGTGTATTTATGCTCTGACTACAGATGTCAAAGATTTGCATTCCTTTCTTCCTACAAGGAAAGGAAGGACAGCACTTCAGGAAGCATGGAAAGGATGCCTTTGAAAAGCTCATTTAAACATTTTGATCTTGTATAATCCTCTGAATACACAGATTGAGTTCAGCTGCTCTGTGACCTTCATCTCAGGTTATCCTGTGTCTTTTACATCAGTAAGCAAAGAAGTAAAACCATCTCCAGTAACCTCAAAGCAAGAGGTAGGATTTGCCATCATACAGTTGTAGGAAAGATACTGAAGCAAGCAGCAAAAGGCTGATCACCTCCTAATATTTTTAATTAACTCTTCATTTTTAGTATTTATGAACTTAAATTAGTAGTGGTCCTGAGTTAAGTAGATAGTCCTATCCAGCTACTAAAATACTAGTGAATCTCAAATTCCCTGCTGCCATGCCAGTCTCAAGGAAGAGGAGATTTTTACAGAAAACACAAAGAAAAGTACTAGGCACAGATGCTTAGCAAGTACACACGGGATCTGAGTGTGAGATGAACAGAGAAGCCACAAAGATTGTCACAGTTTTAGAAGGCTAATGACAACGTGACTTAGTTACCAGAACTAAGTCTTGGGTCTTCAAGTGCAAGTCAAATACATCAGCTGGACCTTCTTGCACAGCCAGCCTTTCAAATATTACATATAACTCTTCTGAAAACACTCGAAAACACAAGTTTATTTCACCTAGTGTTAAGAGAAAATGAAAGGACACCAGAACATAATCAATGCAGTGTGAACCGAGAGCACCAAAAAGCAGTTCCACAAATGTCACTGTGGTCTCCTGGGGAAAGCGGCAGCCATGCAGCCCACAACATTTTAAGTACCCCTAAGGGAAATTACCTCAGATTTCCTGTGTTCTTGCTCATCTGACATGTTTTTACTACATTTTATATCTTTAAGTATTTTCTATTACATTAAATTGCTCCAAAAAGCAATTTATCATTTACATTACATTACTTTCTACTATCTTTATGTATCATCAGAATTTTGAGAAGTGAAACTACTGCGGTTTGGGGAATCCGTGGAAGGCAGCTGGCACAATTAACACAGCTGAAGAAGAGTCTGCATGTGCTGCCAGATGGACTTTGTATTTTTCATAAATCAGTCCCTGGATAAAGGGGAAAAACTAAGGCATGTGGGTGAGAAGTTTGAGTCTCTGCCTGCAGACAGGACTGAGCCAGTCCCCAAACAGCCTGGCCAAGTACTTTAGTCAAAGCAGAAGGGCACAGAAGTCAACCTTGACGACTGCGATCCAGACAGAAGCTCCCAAGTGGACAGAGGAAGCGCAGTGAAACTCAGACTGAACAATATAATGGTCCAAATCTAGGACTCGCCTCTTCCTCAGTTTTCCTATTAGATCTGTGCTTAGAGAAGCTCCTTTGAACCCTAGCAACTTACTGAGAGCTCTGGATGCTAATTTAGATACCAGGTAGTAGGCTGGCTCTGATCTTTCATTTGAAGCACTTCTGAATCCAGCTCTCCACTCTGACTCCTGGCTGTCAGGGGCTACTGAGGAGGCAGCATTTGAGAAGGCGTGATTTTCTCCAAATGATAAAAACATGACAACATGTTGTGCAAGAGCAACCTTCCACAGACAGCATATGGATCGGCAAGGGCAAACAACACAGCTGAGAACACTGGCTGCTCGCTGAGGAAGGAGCCACAAGGAAGAGACAGAAAGCAGGACAATCCATGCCTCTCCAGGCACCACCAAAACTGAAACCAGCGAACAGATCATCTTATCAAGGCACAAAATACTTCCTCAAGAGGGATGCCATTGTACAACCACTTTCTACAGTGTAAAGTCAGAAAAATTCTGCATTCAAGTAAGTGTACTGGAGTAGTTTACAAATGTTACCATATTTATCTATGCAAAGTAACTTGAAATTGCCAGCCCTCTGCAGAACATGAAGAAAACTCCTTCCTTCCCAGGCCCACAAGCTCCTACTCAGTTTTTTGTGAAGATACCAAATACTGCATTCACAATGTTTTTAACTACTTTTACAATAAAACAAGTGATCTTCTAACTTTATGCCACTGTCAAAACCAGAATTTGTTTGTGCTTTCAAAATAGGATGAAAAATCTTATCCCTTTTGGCTGTACACATGCGATACATAAGAAGACAGAGACACATGTACTAATAATCACAAGTTTTGAAAGAAAATAAACCAATGCATTGGAATGCATAAGCCCTACCCCAGCCAAGGACGGGTTAATGAAGTGCTCTGGGCTCTACCCCCCTGCACAAGTAATGGGAATCAGGCTTGTAGGGAAGCATTTCTTGGTGCGTAGCCAGGAAGAGAGCCTCTAATCTGCAAAAGATGGGATTCAGGGCTGAGTCAGAAACTGCCTGAGAGTCTTCTGCCTGCAAGAGCCTCGCTGAAGGCAGCTAAGCCTGGCTGCAGCAACTGGGGATTTGTTCCTGAGACGCTCTTTGTTTGCTGGGTAGGGTTTAGGCTTTGCCTAAAGGGAGCAGCAGCCAAGTAAAATGTCATATGCTTTGACTATGCCACTTCTGGTCAAGAGACTACGCTGATCCCCTTACAATCACTTCTTAAGTTACCCTGGTCAAAGGCACATGAAATGAGAGCATTTTGTCATTTAGTTGACTGCAGACAATCAGCTGCCTTTAAGTGACAGAGCAGCACTGGAATTACAAAACAGTGGAAGAAATAGGTCTAAAGTTTCATTTCTGGGGAATCCAGTAAGATTTATATCACAGAAGGAAAGGCCAGATCACTGCTAGAAAAAATCTCTTTGGCAAAGTCCACAGCAGGACTAAAATCAGGTGAAGATCTGAGATATTGAGAAAGATAATTAGAGGTTCAATACTATTTTAACCTCTGTATTAGAAGGAAATAATTGACTCGACTTCAGCACCCAGACAAAAGTCATCCCAATTGAGACATGCAGGACAAAAAGCACAGGGAGACAGGAGAATTTGTATGTTCAGGTCTGAGTTCTCAATTAATCTATTACTCTTAGAAACAACAACAGGGCCAAACATGTATGGAGGCAAATTGTAAATACCATTCTTTTTCAACTCAGGCCATTTGGAGTGAAATAACTGTTGAAGCCAAGTGGCTGATTTTCTTAAACAAATATGAGGTTGTTTGTATGCAATTTACTTAGTTGACTTACCAAGCTTACAGTGCTATGAAAAATACCAGATATACTGCAGAAGTTTTTTGCTTACAAATAATCTCTAAAAAGTAACATTTTTTAGAGAAGATACATAATATATCTTCCTATTTTTTTCAGAAATACATGAAAGCAAGATTATCTTTGTGCATAGTTATCAAGACTGTGATAATACTGATAAGCAATAAGAGATATCTACTTGTTTTTTTTCCACAAGTAAATCAGTATTTTTGCTCTTAAGATTTTATCATGTTTTTTTTCCCTCACTTCTTAAAAGTTGAATAAAGAGCCATCAAAGAGCCAGAGTGCCCCCTGGTGACCATCAGTACTGCTTCACTTTAGAAATGTTTCTTTCATACAGATGTTTGCTGAAATTTTTCTTTCCCAATTACTTCAGACAGAAATCTTTGGGCTCTTAAGCCAACATTCCAAAATGTTCTCATAAAGATATTTAAGAGCTAAACCATTTAAATACTCAGATCCAGACCATCGAAGGTCACCTGCGTGTAATAAAGTCTAGAAAATAAGGTCCATGCAATACTGGAAAAGCAAACCTTGGATAAGCTTTACAGTGGCTACCTTGGTTTGGTATTCTGAACACTATCCTGCCACAACAAGGGAGCAAGAAGGGGAAATTAACCTTCTTCATCAACAAAAATACCTGTGGGGGTCAACAAAGTAAACTCCCCAAGTCAGTGCTGGTATGACGGGAATAATTCCTTCCAGGAGCTGCTGTTCCCAGACTTGGAGATCCAGTCCAGGTGCGGGTAGGGGATGCACAGAGACCTTTGCTCCGGCCCCACAATCACTATGTTCAAGGTGCAGTGCAGCTCCTGGGGCAGCGCTGCTGAAGGGGAGGGCAGCTCTGCAGGGGCACTAAGGGCTCAAACTCCCTTGAGGGAAACCACCCCGCTCTGCTGCTCCGATAAAGGAGGGACTGAGGCTGCATGGCCCTCTTGGTCTCATGGGCTGGCCGCAGTTTTCACTGAGCAACAGTAGCCTTCCCTAGAGCTGTAAAATGGGCAGTTCAAAACTCAAACTGAGAGGCTATTTCCCAGTTCAAGGGAGGAAAAGTCTGCAAGCAATCATAGAATCATGGCTAGTGCCGTGCCCTGTTCTAGCAAGCTGGCAGTTCCTACTGGATCATCCTGCTGCGGAGCCGATGCTGCCGCACCCTGAGCCAGCAGCTGCTCTGGCACCGGAGGCTGCAGGCGGCTCGCAGAGCTGCTCTTTGGTTGCCACTGGCACACTGGGCATGTAAGAAGGAAACCTAAACTTTCAAAACTGAAAGACAAATAGACATTTCCAACATGAAAGGCAATTAATTCAATGTCTACTCCCAAAAACAGTGCAATAAAAACACTCACCAGAAATACTTCAGAGCTTATTCCTAGGAACTCAAATGCCCTGAACTAAAGCACCTCTACAAGCATACAATTTAATTTTTCTAACATCCCGGAAGGCAACAAAGCTAACACTGGCATTCACTTCTCAGGGAAACAAAATAACAAAGTGAGTTTAAAACAAAGCAGAACTCAAGTTGAGCATACACATCTTCTGGACATCAGACCTTTCAGCTCCAAGCAACTTTTACCCTTGAAGTATAAACCAATGATTTAATACATTATCTGCTGCCAAAATTTCCCAAAGAGGGTAAAAATACCCTCTCTGGGCAATCTGTGTGCAAATGGAACAGCTTATTAAAGATTCCTTAATTGAGAATATGTAAACAAGGGTATTGGCCACATAGAAACAATTTCTTGAGGCAAATTTCATGGTTTGATTTCCCAGAAATGCACTGGAAAATTCACAAAGGGGACTGTCTTTCACTGCTGTGTCCTCAGCCACAGAAAACAAAGCAGGCCCCCACCGACTCAAGACTGAGCTCTTGGCCACGGGCACTACCAGCACTGTGAGCATTAAGGGTGCCACCACTAGAAAGGTCAGGGAAATACCTGCCTAGCAGCCACTACAAACAGCGAGAGCAGACAGAGAAGCAGTGGCTCCTTTCTCTAGCCTGAAAGCTGTGGTGCTCTTTTAAATTCCTTTTATATGTGTGTTGATTATCAGTATCTTGAATATCCCAAATTTCCTGTTGCTCAGCTGAAAACCATGATCATAATGGTGATTGATTAGCACAACTCAGCCAACACCCAGCAACACTTGCCAATGTCAACTGAAACTACAACAGGCATTACTAAATCAAGTGAAAAAATTAAAGTGTGGTTCCTTTCTGAAAACTGATTCTGTAAAGTAAATAAATGGGAACTATTCCTCACTTAGTAGGAACTGCTTTTTTCTGAACAAGTTGGGCTTATTCATGTTACCAATACATACATTATTGCCTTTTTTCCCCTTTATTAGAACACGTTACGATCTGGAAATCACATGTGGTGAAGTGCTGGCAGAGTCCAAGCTTTCAAGTCTTGAATGTTCATTTGGACTGTTACCTCAATGTACTATTAGATTGTATATCCATAAATAATTGACTTATGTTGCTACCAGGAAAGAATTTTCTCGTGTCACCATAAACAAAAAAAGTGTTGTACACTCTTCCCAAATAAGCAAGTCTTGGTTAGGAAAGCTGAAGGTACACAACAGAGTTTGCTACAGTGTATTCAAATTGTTAACTTAAACTAACCAAGGCTGATTCTAATCCTGGACTTGCAGGGATAGCAGAAGGGCAAGAGGTTTGCACTGCGCCATTCCCACACTAAGGGGTTTATCAGTGACATGAAAATCCTTGAGGCAAATCAAACTCCTTGCACTGCAGAAAATGTGCACGCATTAGAACAAAATGTAGGAGAATAAAAATAAATATGTCCATTCTTGGAAAAGTCTCAAGAGATAACAAGAAATTGTTAGCAGAAAAGTAATCTTTTATTCCTTCTCATTGTTAATGCTTACTCAAAAAACAACTGTTTTTGAGTAGTTCTACTTAAATCCCTTGAGTCATTACCATCTGTGAGCAGATAAGATTATTTATATAAGTATATAACAAATATTTTTACAACAAGAAATATATTGACCTGAGTGAATTAACTTCCAAATAATTCACCTTTCAGTTAAAAGCAGGTGATATCAGTGAAATGAACGTATATAATAGACAGCCTCCTGCTATCACCTTTATTGAACAAGGAGAGCTACTTGCTAAGAATTTTTTTTTTTAATCTTCCTTAGAAAAGCAGAAAAATAACTTCCTGAGAACATAACGGTGTCCTTTTGCATTACTTTTTTCCCTAAAGCAACTTCATGGTAGAATGTTCTGAAAAGAACAGTATACACCAAAAACATGAAAACTTAGTAAAATATTCTCTAGGACACACAGAACAGCTTAGAAATACAACTGGTCAAGGCATTGAGGAATCTATAATTCCAAAACATTTATCCCAAGCCAACTCAAACAGCACCAGTTAAGAGTTCCACTTATTTTAGATCTTCAATTAAATCTCAGTCTGTTCAAACAGTTTTGTCCCTTCAAGTTACACAAGTTTAAGGGGAGTAATCTTGAACACACAGTGTGCTCCCTCCCAGGAGGTACCTGCATGAAGCACTTCAGGCATCTTTGTTCTCTAGGTCATCGAAGCCTCCTCAGCCTTGCAATGAAACACTAACAAGCACTGCAGACCCGGGTCCCTTTTGCATCCTCTATCACTCCATTACACAGCTCATCCACTATAAAAACTTTCTTGCTCTATTATCTATCTTCTGCAATTCAGAGCAAGGTAAGTGCTATGTACTTCAGAACTGAGTGGAAACAGAACAACAAATCCTACTCACTTAAACCATCATTTATATATTTTAAAAAGATGGACTCTCTTATTACATGGTATATTTCTAAACCTTCCCAAGCCATCAGTAAACTTTTCCATACGACCTTGCATCGAGTTATTTGACCTACCTATGCCTCAATAAAACCAGCTGGAAAAGTGTGTAAAAGGGCTCTGTACCTGAGCTGAGTGCTCGGCAAGTGAACTGCAAAAGCCATGAAAAGCTCTGAGTGCTGCCTGGAGGCAGGGCCTGCCACGGCCCTCCGGGGAGGCCCCAAACGCGAGGGGCACAGCAGGACTGCTGCGTGTGCCTGGCAGACAGATGGAAATTCATTAACACATGGCAATGTCAGGAAACATTAGCCGTAAAGGCCCATTTTGTTGCAGCAGCTCTGTATCTAATCACAAAGTTGAGGCTATTTTGCAGAGCTGCTTCATCAGTCTTACCTAGTGCAGGCCAAGAACTTGAGCAGAAAATGAAAGCCCTGTTTTTATATTCCGAGGACAGCAAATTCCATTCTGACCGGAGGATCACAGTTACTGAGCTATTGGGAAAACTTTTGGTCAGCCATGGTTTACAAAAAGAAACAAAGCCTTGAATTACTTCATCGTTGGGATCTCCCAGTCCGTTTCTTAATGGATCACTGAGTATGTGAACTATATGTGTTCCTGTGCAACACAGCAATTGGGTTTCAACTCACAGGGCTGAACACCTTGTCGAGGATGTGCAGCACAGGAACCCCAGCCTTAGTTTCTCAGCCTTTTAGAGACTTGGAACGAGGCTCTGGGAGAAGCCCAGCTCTTTGGCATGCCCTGAAGGAGAACCAGAACCCACAGGCAGGCACCTTCTGGGGAGAGGAGCAAATACCTCTCATGCAAGTCAAACAGCCCCTAAGCCTGCTCTGAGCTCTGAAGTCACTGTGCTGCAGTTGAGGTTTTATGACTTCTGCACTTCCAGCTGCTGAGTCAGGAGGCCAGATCAAGCAGTGGGAGAACAACAGGCTGGATCCTCATCCCCGAGAAACTCGACCTCAGAGGGAGAATTCTCTGCCAGGCAGTTCAAAGAAACCAGAGTGGCTGTGGAAAGGCTTAGTCTTTTCTAAACCTTTGCAGTCAAATTTTCTGCTCAATCCAGAAAAATTAAGTAGCCTAGCATCATAAATCCTGGAAATTGATATTTTGCTACATTTTTCTGCTTTGGAAAAGCAAGAAAAATCATCTGGACAAGTTCACAGTTATAACTTCTAGTTCTTTTTCCAATTTAGCTTGCAAAGAGTTTTACCAACTCATATCTTTAACAAAAAATCACTTCAACTTTAGTTACTAAAACACACTGACTGGTATTTCAGAATTTTGGCGACCTATTCAAATGCTGACATGGTGAATCTGTCTGCCCTTCAGTCAGGAGCTTTCAGGGCATACTCACATTGCTCATTCACAATTTCAAAATAATGCAAAAAAAGGAGGTTAAAAAAGGATAATTTATTTTATGCCATACTCTAGTTGCTCTTGAAAAGATTTCTAGGTTTAAGTATTAATTTTCACCAACAGGTGGAGCCATCAATTCTGAATTCATTATCTGTTTGTGATCTAAAACAAATTACATCTTTTCTGAAAAATAAAAAGAAATACATTTCATGGCCTGATGCAAGAGCAAGGAACATTACAAATGGTAAAAACGGTCTGGTAATGTGGCTAGATGATGGAAGATTAGATTGAGGAGAGCGGTGTGCCAGGTACAAATCCAGTGTTTCAGTATCATCCTGACAACTTATATAGAATAGAGACTCTCGTAATCAAAGTTGTAGTAAAATCGTGGAGTTTTTTTAAACTGATTTCCTGGTGCTAAAATTCCCTATAGCTAACAAGCAGTTTATAAAAACTGCTAAACTAGCATCATGTTTAATTACAGACAAGTTAAGATAGACAGTCATGTTACAGAAGATAAGGGAATATAGGGATCACAGGGAACAAAGGCTGGAGTAACTCTATCAAATCCAGTAACAATTTCTGAAGGTCAAACAAATGGTTAAAACCTGGGCTTGAATTCTGTTTGTGGACAGGCATATGTAACTCCCATTAACTTCTCTGAATAAATTCTTAGCCATTCTCCAAAATTTACAGAAAATAAAATTACCAAGAAACTTGAAATTAATTACACCATTAATTTCAGTCTGCTTAATAATTAGCTGGCTGTCTGCTGAGGTATCAAATTAAGACTTTCAGACAAAAACTGTATTTGAATAATACATCTCATAAATAAGCAGAAACCTTCTATTTGCTTAGGTTCTTGTTTCATTGTTGTTTATAAACTGAGTAAAATAACAATCCTTAACGGCACATTAGAGAAGAATAAATAATTACTCCTTATAGGATTGCAAATGTCAAAGTACTATCTCCTGGTACCTCCTGGTATCTCCTGAAAGAGTTTCTTCCTGGTAGAAACCAGCTAGATTTATAGACTTTCTGGCTCACAGAAATCAAATCTCTGCTAAGCAGAAGGGATCCAGAAAGCCAAAGAAGGTGGGGACAGGAACAGAGGGGAGTTTTAACAGGAACAAAAATTTAGCTAGCAGCTCGGAATAGAGAGGGGAAAAAAGGAAGACAGCATATCATCCTATCATTAGATTAACTAAAATCAGCATAGTTTCAATGGCATTCAGTTTAAGTGGAGCAGGCCTGAGAATTTGGAAATAAATTTATAGGAAAGTTACATACTGACAGTGTTCTAGAAATACAAGTAAACCAGCTTTACTTTCTTCAATATATTTCAGCTTCACTGCTACCTAAATAAAAGCTCTGATTCAACATTACACTCTCCTATAACTTTTGTGACAAACTCGCACGACCTTGATTTACTATAATGTTCTTTATTCTTATGAACTATTCCCATTCACTTCAATGGGGATATTTTCAGAGGTGAGAACTGAAGAGTCAGGCTGCACAGGTTTTTTTAGCCCTCCAAAACCCAGTTACATGAACTTTTGATAAATATCTCTAAGCCATCAACACTTAATTACTGCAAAGAATTCTCTTCCTTATTATAAACAGGATCAGATGAACTGATAAGCCCACCCTGAGGAGGATAAAAAACACAGCAGGCTGTTCCAGTTCACAAAAGCTCTGCAGCAGGTAGTATAGCTACAGTAGGGTAGACTGATATGCCTTATGACTGGAATCACAGAATGGTTACGGTTAGAAGGGACCTCTAGAGATGATCTAGCCCAATCTCCCTGCTCAAGCAGGAACACCTACAGATCATGGCACAGGGTAAATAAAGGAAAATAGAAGTGAGAGAGTATAAACATGTACTAAAACCATGTGAGGTAAAAGTTGGAGCTTAAGTGTTGCGACTTTCCCTCCAGTGAGCTATCAAACTCCTGCTTGAAAGCTATGTGTTAATACTAGTGATCTTGCTACTTACCACATACTCAGAGTAATTTGTTTCAAGGAGAGAACAAAATCCTCTGGAAAACTTTTCCTGGTGCCTCTGGAATCAATCTGTGTTTTAGCTGAGATGGTTTCATCATTCAGGTTCTACCTATCAAATAAAAAGAGGAATAAGAAGCTTGGAGCTTCCAATGCTACTTATCAGCAAATATTCTGCAGGGACAGTAGCAGAGAGTATAGTCTCTATCTGCTTCTCTCTTCTGGGGTAGCTGGAGAGGAACAAGAAAACAGCCAACATTCTTGTCAAAACCTTTTAAAGGACAGAAGTGAATCTTATCTATTAAGCTAACATTATTCTTTACACAGTCATCCCTCAAAGTACAATGATAGACCATTGAGCTTGGTTTATTTATCATCCATGGCATATAGTTATCTAATGGGATGTTATTAGAGCTCTAGTACATAATGCTAATTAACAACACGGTTTTCCTCTTTCAAGGGTTCTGTTTACTTCCCAATTTGCATTTTATTTTTATTTGAGGATATAAAATTCTCTCTCAGTAATGGAAATTACTTAGATTGCATTGTATTAGTGTGCCTTGTTATCTGTCTCTTCAAAATCAGTAAAACTGGTAGGTGGAATCAGAGAAATTATATTACATGCAAGTATATTTGGGAGAGCATCATTCGGATGATGTTCCCTACTCCTTTTGACATCAGGTCTAATTTGGCCTATGTATGCTAAGAGCATCTCCGTTGTATTTTACACTGTAAAATTATTAAATTATGTTCTTAGATTAGAAACAATAAAGCACCTGAAACGAAAGATGATTCCCTACATCTACCTCAGTTTTATTCTTTTACATATTTTTGCTTGCTTTGAAATACAACAAAAGAGCTAAGTTTCTTGCCATAACAACTGATTTAAAAGAGAGACAAGACCCCTTAGTTATCTGAATATGCAATACCTCGTGTTACCATAACTTGTTCAGACCCCAACTGGAGCACACATAATGAAAACATAAGATGATATGTTGCATGATGTGAGCAAGAGGAATGTATTTATGCTGGTTGGATGTACAAAAGCCTGGCAGATGACAGTCATGCTGATGATGCTTTATTTCTTAAGCAGAGTCCTTTACCAACATTTAATTAATAATACTTTCAATGCACTGAATGCTGCCCATGAATACCAGAGAAAAAGACTATTTAAAACAGGATAGTTGAAATCAAAGAGAAATCCAACTACTCTGATAAGAACTGTTATATTTGAAATCCCAGACACTACTATGTTCAGTGATATACAAAACAACCAAGGGAATACATGTACATTCGTTTTGAGTTCAAGAGATGAGAGCAACTATAATGCAAATTGATATTAATTCCATCACTGACATTATTCATCTGCCAGAGAAACATGAATACCATACTGACAGAGTTCAAGTACCTTATCTAAAGGAAAAACTGAACTGGACACATGACAGCTGATCAGATCCTTAGGAATGTAGTTACGAATTCCCTCTTGAAATTCCGTACAAAATTACGGTATTTGTAGGGAAATTGCATCTCGTATTGTGACATTAACAGACCATATCCATAGCATGTCCTACAGGACATGTTCTGTATAAGACAAGGCTACTAGATGGCTGGCCAGGCCACTGAGAAGGGCAGCTTAAGAGAGCTCTTTTCTTAGTCTAAAGAAACCAAATGTTGCTGAGGGTGAATATTGTTGCTGGAGAAGATTTAGTTTGTGCCACATGTTCTGCTGCCTGATTAGACGCTGTTTTACTGGATTCACATGCTTTTGGGGACATCTGATTTTTAACAGCCATTTCATTGGCTTCTATTTCATAAGAACTCTTATGACTGTTTCTATTAACAAACAATTTTGTTTAATGCAAGTAGAACAAGGACCTTTCATCAGAAGCTTTTTTCTTTAATATGAAATGTGATGTAAAAACTTCTCTGAAGTAAAATACAGACTAGTTTCAAAAGTTTTTCTATATCAAAAATAGTTACACTTAGTCTGCAGACCAAGACTTAAAATGCAGAAGCTACTGTATTCATCTGGCACAGAGCAAATGTGTATTCCTGGCTCTACCATCACTTGCTGTGCACCTGGGATGTGCCACAGGGCAGGGAGCCTGTTCTGCTGGTTACCACCTTCGGCAGCAGGAAACCTGAAGCATCACCTGGAAGGAGCTGGAACTGGGATGCTCCTTGGCAGCAGGCCCAGAGCTGGGTACTGCACCTCCACGGGCTCCTGCCCACTCCCACAGATGCCCGAGTGTCTGTTGGCACTGACAGCAAGGAAGAAGGAGGCTATAAAATTAGACACAGCCTGAGAGAGAACATGTAAGTAAGTGGCATTCAAGCCATTACACATGGCTGGAGGCCAGTGATTGCCTAGATGATAGAAGGGCCCAGAATCAGCTTTCTGTCTCCCAAATTTGGGATCACTTAGTAAGTCTTCAGGACTGCAAGCTCTAAGCTGGAATCTCTTTGATACGTGAGTATTTCTGTCCTCATAGAAGACTAAAGTCAGGCACAGATATGCTCTAACAGAAAGCAGGTGAAGTTACAGATACCAGCTGGCTCCACACACCTTGCATTCTTTTCTTCATGTTTTTAAGTTTGCTCTATGACCCATCTGAATTTTTCTCACATGGACACATAATCATTCAAATGACTTAGTGCTTGACTTAAAGATAATAAATGACTTTTAATTTCAACACAACAGAGAAAGCTTCCACAAAACCTCTTTTTACCAGTTTTCCCATTACATGTGAAAATGTGTCTTCTGCTTTCCCCAGTGACAGTGCTAGAGAAGAAACTTCATTTGAATTATGACTTTCATAAGTGTTCACATAGATATTCAGATGTTGTCCAAAGCTAGTGCTGTTTAGCAGATGTTACAAAGACAAAGCCAAAACATTGAAACTTTTGCATTTCTAATGAGAAAACTGCACTTTATTATCTTAGTTATGGTGTATAGATAGATTCAGATAGCTCTGACAAATGTCATGATACAGGGATCTGTGTAACAGTCAAACACTGCAGGTGTAGCTCATTCATGTCACATAGGAGATGGCTCCTTGGAGACTGCAGGTTTATAGAGCTGAATGCTTTACATATTCGTCACTGAAACTAGCTAGAGGCCACGACTCTTGGCCAAAGCAAAGCCAAAGTTCATAGATTCTGCAACATCAGTAACAATCAACTATCTTAAAATGCAAAGCAGAACTTGTGCTTTAAAGCTATTCCAAGACTTTCACAGTAAGTTTCTCTTCTGAAGCTTGAGTCAATTTTTTAAAAAATTTCTCACAGAGTAAGTTATTAGCATTGTTGCAAGAGTAAACGATGCATGGATTTTCCAGAGGAGGACATCCATCATGGTTCATTGGCAAAACCCTTTCCTTGGGATGGCCACGAGGAGCTTTAGCCTCCCCGCTGCACTGTGGCACCACACAGCTTCCCATCACAGAGCACAGCCCCAGCTGCACCGCTTACAACC
>JAUBOD010001019.1:1562925-1578148 GCA_032353885.1 Nothura maculosa
TATCGTTACCATCACCGTGTGTTGTCCCTAGCAAACCTGGAACATACATTGGACCTAGCAGTTACTCAGTGCTTCATGTCTGCAGCTGAGCACAATTTCATGGGAGAACAGAGGCTCAAGATGTAGTTATACTAATATGCATGTTTGCTGTGAACCCGTGTCATCTTTCTGATCTGTTAACACTAGCTGAAAGAGCAAGAAGGACTGCTGCTACTAGCTGGCAGATTTCTCTCTTGCAGGTATAACTGAATGCTATTGTAATACTGCCTTCTGATGCCATTTCATGTGCCCTCGGGAGAGAGAGATTAGGGATGCAGCTGCTCATCTGCCCAGAGTTATCTTGCAGTTTTTGTGTTTCCCTGTAACCCATGAGAACAGGGGCTGTAGGCTGAACTGCTAAAGCACGTGCTGGCTTACTGCGCTTTTCCCAATAAAGCTCATCAGAGAAGAAAGAGTAAATAATGGGGGAAAAAAAAAAAAGATGAGCAGAGGAAGTAACTGTCTGTTTGTCCCTGGATTTAAGGTGTGTCCACATACGTCTGCTATGAAAATCCCACAATTGTCCTTCTCAGCCCCTTCCTCACACACTGGAATACCTCACATTCCAGATGATTTCCCCTAATTGCCCTTTGGCAGCTGTTCTGCCAATGTGGTTTTAGCTGTGTCTGCTTGGGCTGCCCCGTGCTGGTCAGCCTGGAGCCCAGCAAACAGCAGTGAGCGCAAGGTGCAGCTTCACAGGGAGCTTGAGGGGGAAGGAAAAGGGAGTGAGGGCTTTTCTAGCCAGCAACTGCTGCAAAGAACCTGTAGTGCTTATTGTGACTGGTGCCTTCTCCGCCCGCCTTGGGGAAAACTTAGCAATCATATTAAAGTTAGTGATAGTCCAACTGCAGGAACATCATCTCCTTAGTTAGTGAAGCTTGAAGGTACTTAGTTTAAGAGAAAACTTAGGACTTCCAATCAATCCCTTTTACTTTCATTTGCTCATTAAGTGCCTCATAGTACATATGCATGGCACTTTGTAAAGATATTTAAAACAGCCTTTGTGAAGCTCAAGCAAAACTAGACTTTTTTTTTTTGGCAATTTACCATTTCAGAGTAGTGCTTGCTATTTTTGTTTTGCTCATGTAAGGAACAGGAATGACCTTGGGACCAAGTCACTTTCAAACTTAAGTGAGAAATTGATTTCTGTCCTGTTATTTTTTTCTTCAGACAGACCATGCAAGTGAGCAAACTCTAAACTAATCAAGCATTCCACAGTGTAGGACAGAAAGCAGGGACAATTGAAAGTGACCTCAAAAAAAAAAAAAGGATAAAATAAAAAAAGGATAAAATAAAAGCCAGTTTGTTCCTCCGAAGATGAATATTTGAAGTCTGGAAACGACTTAATGAACCATCAAATGCCAGATGCTGGTATCACTGGCAGTCATTTCATACAGTTCTTTCCATAAATTTACGTAGCTTCATCTTAAATATTTTGCCCCAGCTAGCTTTACTGGAAAGCTTTGCAGCAATTCTCTGCTTGGAGAATACAGAACCTTGTATTCTAGCTGTATTTGTACCCAGCTGGTGCTCACCTGACCTACACATTAAACAGCATAAATGGGCTGTTGATCTGCTGTGGTTACTGCAGTATTACTTGCAAGTATTTGATCCAGACTGAGTCAATTCTTTTTGAACATTAAATTAATGGAATTGTGAGCAATATCCTGGATAAGATCCTGTCAGATCTTACCTGCAGTCAAAGAAAACTAATTCAAAGGAAGTGAACCTAATGCATCCAGGGATTGCATTTGTCGTTTTCACATTTTGTGCAACTTGGTTCTTTGTACACGATTGAATTTCCTTGCTTTTCTATTATTTCTATAATAGTTACAATAGTTACTATTTCTTCTTCTGTGATACAGAGTTTCTTTTCTTTACTGAAAAGGGCTTCTAACTCGGGGTGTCCGTATGCTGAGTTGGTTTTGGAAGAAGAAACCTTCATTTCAGGGGCAGCCTTAGTGCAACCTAACTTAGGTGCAACCTAAAAGCTCACCTTAAATGTGCCATATTACCAGTTTAAGTAATCAAATATTTTTGTTGATTTATTATCCCATTCTCATACTTGAAGTAGTTTTAGGCCCCATACTCTTCTTACTGCTATTACCAACTATCAAAGAAGTTACTAAAGGTTTTTCCTTTTTTTTCCCTTTCCTTTTTGTACTTTTACTTTTTATTCCTTTGCCAGGGATAAGCAGTTACATCTTTTGTTATTCTTTTTCTTTTTTTTATGCTTTCTAACATCTCGATTTTCTTTATTGATCCCATTCCTTGTTTTTTTGTTTGTTTGTTTTTTTCTCCTCTTTCTTATATAGTCTGTGCTTAGACCTGCTGCACCCTTTTGGGGGAAGGGGGAGACATTATCATTGAATTATTATTAGGTACTTTTCTAGAATATTTTCCTCTGTTTGAGATAGAAATTCAAATTCTTTTCCACTTGTAACTTGAATGTGAATTTTAAGTTTGTAAGCTGTAATTCAGTTCTGTTTGCTTTCACAACTGCCTTTAATTTTTTTAAACTTTTTCCATTTGCAGTTAAAGATTTTCTCTGGGATCCTGTTTCATATTTATATATCCAGTAATGGGAAAAGAATCATTTTTAGGAAACACAAGATGACATTAGGCAGGAGGAATTGGCAGATACAAGGACCAAGAGGGCTGACTAAGGAGCCACAGAAGGAGGCAGGGCATGGAAAAGAGGAGCGAGCCCTCAATCCCTATGTGGTGCAAGAGACAGAGGATGTGGACGGGTGAAATGAGGTAGCTGTGAGAAAATGGGAGTTAGGATAAAGGCAGGTTACATGAGATCACCAGCCAGACGAATTACTAGTTACTATCCTGCACAGTCCCTCTGCTTCCCTTTTGCAAACTGCAGGGCTCATCTGAGTCAGCATTTGGGTTACAAAAATTACTGACCAAAAGAACTAATGTTTTGTTATCGTTGTTGCTGCTGTTTTTTCTTTTCTTTTTTTTTTTTTTTCCTTTCTTTTTTTTTTGGCCAGTTTAGCAATCTGAGCTGAGTAGTTAAAGTATCTGACAAGGGCCAGGACTGGTTCAAAGACAGTAGCTAAAGGATGATATTGCCTGTTTGGGCAGGAGTTTCCATAGACTCAGGCAACACTAGAAATCTCTCTTGGAGCTAATGGGCTGGAATTTAAAATGGAGCACAAGAAGAGTGAATATTGGAGAGCTTATGGAAGCAGCAGCATTTGTATCAATAGAGGTACCAGTGGAGAACTGGAACGTGAGCAGATGTGGTTTGGGAAGAAATAATACGTTTTGAGTGTACTTGACTGAATGAATTAAGGTTTTTAGATCCAGCAATGAGTAATGCAAGTCCAGACAGCACAGGAGAGGCTTTGACCATTATCTTTGTAAAATACTGCAACAGTGGCAGTTAGGGCATAAGAATTTTGAGGTGATAGACTTGTTAAACCTTTCTAGGCATAATAAATGTTGCATGTAAACACCATCTACTTGAATGTAACGAAAAGTCATTTAAGATTGTTTGAATGTGATACTCAATTTTAAAAGGAAAGTGTTACTTTTGTATTGCCTGTGTAATACCCTCTCACTTATGTTTTTGTCTGTTTTACTTGCAGGAGATGTTCTAGTTGCTGTAAATGACGTTGATGTGAATTCTGAAAACATAGAAAGGGTTTTGTCTTGCATTCCAGGTCCTATGCAGGTAAAGTAGTTGAAAGCTTGCTCCAAATGCCGTCGGTAAAAAATGAATACTCTGTTTCTGTCCTCCTTTCCTTAGAAAACAAATCTTAGGTGGTCTTTACCTTGAAACTATCTATCTAATTTTTGCAAATGGAGATTGACTACAGTCACACTTGAAAGAGAGTAACAATGTTAGTTCGGGTAAATCTTATGAAAATGAGTAGGTAGGTGCAAATGAGAAACCCATGTCTCCTTGAGGGATCTAGGACACAGTTCCGCTGTTGTATATTCCTTCTGTCATCAGCCCAAGTCAGAAAGCAGGTGGGAAATGGTAAAGAGTCAGCAGGCATGTAGGTTTAGACCAAGATGTGACATTGTGTTGTGTAGCGTGGGTGTCAGAGCGTATTCTACATTTGCAGGATTCTGGTTATTTGTGTTTCTATATGAGAACTAGTACATAGAGAAAATCAAATTTCCTTTTGTTCCTCAGAAAACATATTTTTTGCCACTTACATCAAGATTAATGATTTCTTCTTGAACACAGGGAATTAACTCCTTTTAGACACACACAAACTTTTTACCTAGAGCAATTATAGTTACATGAAAAGTAAACTAATACGTTGCTTTGAGAGTCAATATTTTGAACACAGTGATGTCAACAAACAAAGGACCAGGTTTGTCATCTTGTTCTGCCTTCCTCGCTGTGGGGAAGGGGGATGGGGATGACCAATGTGACAACAGAAGGTTTGAAGCAAAATGTTGGTGTTTAGCTTAAAAAATGAACCAGAGAGTAGTACTGACGTAGAATGGATAAATAATGAGGAAAGTGCTATTTTCACCTACTTTAGAAATGCACAAATGTGATATTAAAAAAAAAAGAAAAAAATGTGCTGACCTAATGAAGAATGTCTTTTTCCCCTCAGCCTCCCTATATTCATACTGTCTCCAAGTTGAATAATAATTTTGTCAGGGGGTTCCTGGGGAACAAATATTTCAAGCCGTAGTTTATTTCTCAAGTTAAATTAACTGTTTAATTAAATGTATTAATGCAGAGAAATCTTTTTCTTAAGAAGAGCCTCCTATAATCCGCTATTTCAACTGCTTCAACGATGATTTCTCACAGTTCAGTGCTCCTTTTTCTAAGAAATTTTTACTGTGAACATACTACTTAAATCTATTGGTTTAATTTATTATTATTTTGATAGCTTATGGTATCTCTGGTCTTCTTATAGCTTATTATAATTTGATATTTCACCTTAAGCCTATTTATATTAAAAATATATCAAACAACACTTCTATTCCCTATTCTAATTTTTCATAGGGTTAAGTAGCTACACTTCTGTAACAGTTGGTTCCTCTTTGGTAGCTATCTGATCACCCTTTATCATGTAATGAATTACTGTTTGCAGCTTTAACCAGTAATACTTAAACAAGTAAGAAAAAAAAACCAAAAAGCTCATATTTTTGGAATTATCAAAACATAGAAATGTATAATTAAAAGGGAAGCTTGTTAATTCCTGAGGCTGTTAGTAGTGTAAACTTAAGTTCTTTTGCTTAAATCCATCTTCTGAGAGACAAGGTGAAAGCTGCAATCAAATTAAAATTTGAGTGTATATCACAGTATGTCTGTAACCCACAGGTAGTTTTCCTTTGAGTAGAATATATGATACAAAATTGACAAATTATTCAATATTTCATCCAGACTTTACTAACAAACGTTTTCTGCAAAATTAGTAAGTTTCTTTGGAACATCTGGAAGCAGAACATTCTAGTGGCATAACAGGCAAGGTAATAATACCAAAAAAGTTTTACCATCCAGGTACTTTTTAGAAAAAGGAAATTTAAAGTTTTGATAAACATGCTCTGCTTTCAAATTAGTGTAAGTGCTTGCAGAACTCCATGTGCAACTGCAGTAAGACTGAGCACTACTTTGTCAGTTTAGGAAGCCTTCCAAGATATCTGACACTACGAAGCCTGACTAAGCTACCAGAGCTGTGGTCAGGTATTGGCAGAGCTCCAGGGCAGAAAAGCCTCGTCTTGCCTGTCTTTGACCAAATATGGAGTTGCTGTAACTATTAATAAATACAGAATGATCAAAACAGCAAAGATGATACAGTTTAGTTAATTGTATCCTTGCTAGATTAGAGTATATGTATTGCTTGTTGATAAAATCCAATACTAGCTCTTTTTTATAGTAGCTGCTTTTAATGCAACATTAACATTTACATTGTCAGTAAATCTGTCAAGTAGACAGTGATTACTTGAAATGTATAACTGTTCCTCATATTGGCTTTCCAAACCCTTCTATTAAAGTGCAATTATTCCTCGGTTACTATGCAGCTTCAGTCAAGCCAAAAGAGTGATGACTGCAATAGCACAGTGGAGAATTTAGATCCAGTTCTGCGTTTTTGCAGTGTAGAACAGCGCGTTCCTGCTGCTGCACAAACAGGGATTTGCTATTTCTGAGATTGATTAAAAAGATAGCTACTTAAGCAACAGTAATTAATATATTCCTATTTGCCATATGCTGCAAAAGGCATTGAGCAAAAAATAAAAAAGCAGTCCAAGCACTTATAATGCAGTTTATTTTATTAATAAGCCATGTTACTGTTTTTCTTAATTAAATGTTAAAAAATACTGGAAATAATTTCAAATATAAACTACTTAGCTTCATTCAGTGGCAACATGTGGCATATCACTTCTCATCGTAATATTATGTTTCTAGAATTTTGTTTTACGTACTTAAATGTAGGTAAACTAACTTCCAGCGATACAAGGATTAGTTCAGTGTATTTACTGAGCATGTAAGTACACATCCTACATCAGGTGGCCTTTTTATTTTTCCCATGGCACAACAGTTTCTATTTCAATGCTTTACTTGACCCAGTAAAATGAAGTCCAAACTCTGACTAACGCATTAGACATTTTGTTTCAACATCCTATAGCAGCCTTTAACTTTGACAAGCCCAAGCCTACCCTCAATCAGGGCTGAAGTTAGGATAATACCGGTACGTTCTACAATTTCTGTGCTTTAACATTTCTGTAATCAAAGCAGTTGCTACTGAATTTGACACTGATTGCTCCCTTTTTGTTCCTGCAGCTTCTCTAGTTTCGCTTATATGAATAATCACGAGTCTAGTCCTCACTACATTTTTTTAAGCAGTGTTTAGAAAAAAAATCAGGACATGCATTCATATAGATTTAAATAAACTTAATTCTGTATGTTGATTCAGCACAGTTGACTATTTTTGTGGATCCCATGAAATTATTAAAAATGTGTAGATTATAATCTATATGAATCTCATAGGAGTAATACAAAAAGAAGCTTTTTTCCCTTCTGTGTTCTCTTTTAATCAGGCAATTCATAAACACTGAAAAGCTAATGTGTAATTGATGTTTTCACTGAGCCCTGTAACTGAAGTTCCTAAGGAAGCTGGTAAACTTTATAGAAAGCAGTACTGCATGCAGGCTTCTCCCAACTTCTTTTTGCAATTTAAGGTTGAAAAAAGGCACTTTGTCATTACGATCATTCTTGCTACTATTCAGGAATAAAAATGACTCTCTGTGCTGCCTATGACTGACAGCACTGATGTTACAGCTCTCCTATTCACACAGGCTCCTCCTGTCTTTCAAAGCCAGTCTTAGAAGCAACAAAACTTCAGAGTTGTCTCCTAGCCCCACAAAACAGAGGAGACAGAGTAAGAAGGGGAAGATGTGGACAAAAGAATATATTTTTCTTTAACCTAATATTTGGAAGTTCCAGAACCATTTTAGTTGAAGCTTTCCAAAAGTATTCAGCCTGAGGCAGACATCCAGATCCCAAATTTCAGCCTGAAATTTTGAGTTGCAATTTGGTAAATCATAAGCATATGGAAAACAGCAACTTATAGCAGGAAATGGCAATCTCAACAGGCAGGCAATGCCACCAACTCTACCTATAATAAAAGCCATATTTTTAAACATACAGCTTTCTTACAGATAAACAAACAGAAAACATGCCTTTCTGGGTCAGACTAAAGGTTCATCAGCAATTTATTCCATTTCTTACACGGGCAAATGTTTAAGGAAATAGTATTAAGAAACAAATCAAATGCAATGTGACCTTTCCCAACTAGGGCAGTTGGCAGTTAGGGACTTGCTGGATCACTTACAGGTTTGTACCTGCTCTATTTTTTTCAGTCTTGTTCTTAGAATTTCTTTGGTTTCCACTATGCCATATATCAATGTTTCATAACCAAGTTTTGTGCTGTGTTCATTTTTATTGCTTTTGAAGCTTTTAAGTGTGTTTAGCACCTCCAGGCTCCTGGGCTATGAGAAATAATTAACTGTCCATGGCTTACTCCATGTTGTTGGGAAGCTCTGTCATGTTTCACTCTCATCAGCTCTTTCCTAAACTGAAAAATTCCCATCTGTGTACCTTAGTTTTTGTTGTTATTTGTCATCTTCATCTATACTCTCTTGTATTTTGATTAAAATCTTTTTTGGAGAACTACTCTAAGTACTGTGGATGCGCACATACTATATATTTAGCATAACGTACTAATATTTTCTGTCCTTTTCCCCTTCTTCATTTTGTACTGATTTTATTTCCTTTTTGGATTTCTGCTGTGTGTTGGGCTGATTTTCCTTAAGACAACTGAAATCAAAATTGGCGAAGATTTCATAGTATTTTAAAAATGGTTCCTCAGTAATCATACATTTAATGAGTGCTGTGCAGTGCTCAGGACTTATTTATTTCTAAACAAAATAAAATGTTGTGTCTTGGTCATGCTCTATTACAACAGTTTCTAGCCTAGACTGTCTTTTCCACAATGTTTTTAAAGGCAAGAGGTACGTAAAAATTTGGATGAGTATAAAGAAACACCAACCATCATGTTCTTGGAGAGAAGTAGAAGATCTGGAAAGGGACTGGAAGTCCCATTGGGAAGAGAGACCTTTCTCAGAGCAGTGACTTCAGAGCCGAGCGATGCAGTATTGTCCACAGTGATGCAGGAGACAGCAGGGGAGCCTGGGGGTGGAAGGAGAGCTGAAATGCTGTGGGCCCAAGTATAGCTTGAGCTCTTGCCTAGAGGGCCAGAAGGATGTGTCTGAAAGACAAGACAGACTGATTTTTTTTTTTTTTTTTTTAACTTGGGAGACTGAAAGAGAGACTCCAGCAAGAAGTACATCTGTGTGTCATTAATGTAGCCTAACTGTGGTAAGTGTCCAGAGACAAGACGTAGTAGAAGAGAAGTAACTATTGAGCCTTAAAGAAATCTGCAAGAAGTTAAACAGAGTATGAGGAAAAATCCTCTGAAATATAAGCAGATGGAGTGACACAAGAAAGAGGACTGAGTCACAGAATGCCAGAGAAGGAAAAATGTATCTGTATAACTCTCAGCAGTCACGTTACTGGGTCTTAAGAAGGTGCTGCTTTTTCACTTGATATTTCTGCTCCTTGAGGGCTGCTAATATGCAGTGCAATGAATCACAAATGAATGTGAGTGAGAGAATGAAGAGCTGCAGGCAGAGCGGAAAGCAGTAGCACGTGGCGGGAGAGCAGGACTGGATGTAGCGCCGCTCTAAAGGGCGGCGAGAAATAAAGCTCAGAGCAGCCAAAGTAGAAGATTAATGTGAAGTGTTAGAGGGAGTAGACTGGGATGGGAAGAAGACAGACAGTTGCATAAACAGTTGTAGTCAGAAGAGTTGATGATTACAGCGTTTCTGACTCAGTGGGACAGGCACTGAGTGTTCTCTGGCACCACTATTTCTCACTAGCTCTTCTGCCATCATATCTGTATATACACATACACGCAATTGGGAAGATACAAACATTTATATTGAAATTTCTCCTCAGGTTTTTCAGATGTATTGCACCTGGGAAAATGTAACCCTTTTTTCTTGCACCAGCCATTCCCCTGAACTGTCACTGCCTTAAAGAGAATCAGGATTTGTTGTAATGCATTATGTTTGGAACTTCCCAGTCAACAGGCATTTTAAGGATACTTTAAAGCAGACAAACAATCTTAAGTAATAACATATGAAAGAGGGAATTGAGAGTGTGTCTGGTTAGTTCAAATAGCTATATTTTTTTAGTCTCTCTGAGCAGTGATGAAAATTCAACCATCTCCAAGAAAAGAAAACCTTATATTCTTGGAAATGACAGTTATGCTCAGACAAGACCTAAGTATTCCTTGTGTATGCTTAGCATCAACTGCTGCGCTTATGTATGCTTAGTATAAATTGTTTGTTCACAACAAAAACTTTATTCTTCAATTTCATCACTGCTAAAACAAATCATCTTTGTAAGCCAGTAGTTCATAAAAGGGAGATTTGTAAAGTGAAGTATAAAATACACTTCCATACCAAGCCTGGATTTTATGTTGTGATTCCAGTGAATGTATATTTATTCTAAAACTAAAGCTGTTTTTACTTTATTTGGGAAATTAAGAACAGTAAACCTTGTGTAATATTTTGACAGAGTAAGCTTAATCATCCAAATTTAAGAAGCTATGCTTTTAAGAGAGAATGCTTTGTAGCACTTTGATTATTCTTCTGAAGATACAGTGCACCAAGTGACGTAAACAGCAAATATTTGTACTTGCTGCTGGTATTATTTAATTGCTAAATACTATGTTGACAAAACTGTTATTTGTTGACTTCACAATAAAAAAAAAATAACACAGTGAGGAAAATGATTTCTTTTTTACAGGTTGAATAAAGAGTTGTTATTGAATGATTTTTTGTTGAGAAACTTGACGTTTGCAGTCTTAAGCAAATTGATTTTTCTGTGCAAATATATTTGTCAATCTTAATGTAACCGAAATAGCAAAAAAATATTCATGAAAGAGGCTTGAGGATATACAGTCATAACATGCTAACTTTATGGAAGTCAAATATTGTGTATATTTCCAAATGATGATAATAGGTTTTGTGTTCAAACCAACTCGACCAGTAAGTACATCTTCTCATTTACAAAACCTTAAGAGTCATAAAAACCTACCAGGCCACAGGCTTCCTCTCATGGTTCATAAACCATGCAACAGCCAGCTTTGTCCTTAGTAATGGGCAGTTTTCTAAGACCGAATATAAAACTGGTTTGCTTCCAAACAGCGGGAAATTTTGAGTGCTTATGTCTTGGTAAACTTAGAAATCTGTCAGTATAGCAGAGAACTTCGCCTTTTAAAAGTTTAAGAAAATTTCCCCCTGTAGGCCTCAGTATTTTTTTATCTGTCTCATGTAACATTCAAAATTACTGAAGTACGGTGTTATTTTCTCAATATGAATCATGTTAATAGGTGAAACTTACATTCGAAACATCGATCTTCGAGCCAGAAGCAACCTCTCAGCAAAGGGATAAACGGGCCCAGTCGAGTATGAACAATCTAGTTCGGCTTCTGTGGGGAGAAGACAGCAGGGAGCTTCAGCAGGCAATCCAGAATGTGCCGCACATCGTCATGTTCCTCTCACTCAAACTGGATTCTGAAACATCTAAGGATGAGGTACGTGGCTCACTGCATGGAAGTGCAGATGGAAGGTAGCTGCGAACAACAGCAAACACTGTTTGCTGTCTTTAGATTTAAAAAAAACAAAGTTGTAAATCTTTTAGAATACTGCATAGTCTGCAAAAGGAAATCAGCATATGTATAACCCATTAACACTTTCTGAGTTTGTGTGGGTGAATTCATAACTGCAAATACTCTGCCCAGGATGTTATAGAAGATATCAGTGTGGAGGGTTCTTTTTTAGTCTCTTGCCTGACTTGAAAACAACATAAGGCCAAAAGAGACTCATGGGGACCATATGTTTGGATAAAAGACTCTTCTACCTTTCATAAATTCTCCTTCAAGAAGAGGAGGTTTTTCATTCTCTGGGGAAACAGAGAGGGAGTGTGGAGCACAAAGATAGGCTGAGATGCATTTTTTTGTTTTCCCTCGCACTGATTAATCATTTGATCCAGTCAGTGCCTCATCCCATATCTGGGATATTATCCTTATCTTGATAATAATGTTATTCAGCTAAAAGCAGCCTGTATTGCCCTGCTAATATTGCTAATGATGATTAATGGAGGAAAAAGGCTTACAAGTGCATGTTGTGGAGCTTGGTTTTATCTTCCAGTGACAGGACTGGGAGGAGGACCCTAGAAAATTACGAGGCGTAATGATAGCGTGAAGGGATGGTGTGTGATTTGCAGAGTGAAGCACTTGAAAGCCTGGAAATGATAGATTTATGGTACTTGTGCAACTTTAATTCAGACCTCTTGTTTATATGTTGTATGACATTGTCCTTCAGAAAAAGCATAGTATTTAATGATGCCTGTCTTGTGCAATGCCCAAGATGGACAAAGGAAAGTGGTGTAATTGAGGCTTCTTAAGCAACCATAAATCTGGTTATTTCATAACTGTAGAGTACTTGACTTTGCAATATAAATTATGCCTTTTTAACTTATTATTTTAAGGTAAAATATGTTTTATTATATATTACAACTACACACAAATACCCCAAGTTTGGTTTGGAGTTCCTTCCAATATTGTTTGTGCTTTTTCACAGGAGGCACTTTTAGTGGAAATGAGTTTATACACGTGTCTTTTTCACAGCCTCACAACCAAGCAAGGTCACTCTGTTCTTTCTTTCTCACCCTGACACTGCTTCACTAGAACATACACTATCACAGTATTTTTCCCAGTTTTGTATTTCCCTATCATAAAAAATAAGAGCTCATTTAATTGCAAATTAAATAAACCTAAAATGTCTCATCAAAGTTCACTTTTACACTTAAAAGCTTTTTTTTTTTATTCTAAGTTAATCATCAAAGACTTCTGTTTTAGATGCATGGAACAGCTATAACAATTACTGTAGACTTAAGTGCAATATTTTTCTGGTCACTTAAACTTTATGAAATATATCTATAAAATGGATTTCAGAGCCCATGGCTCCCCTGTTGCCAGATAAAAAGACACTGTGATGGGTAAGTGCTGGACTAATTGCAGTTTCTGTACTTCAGACTAAATGGATAGCTGGTTTCTTGCCCCATGTTTTTTCTCATCTCTCTCCCAGGAAATGGGATTAACTCTGAATGTTGAGCAGAGGTAAAAGAGGGATTGCAATGTCCTTGTTTTCCCTTCATTCCATGGGCGAATTGTTTCCTGAGAAGTCTTGGCAGTTTCGCAGCCCCAGATAGTCTCTACTGCTGGGGTAGCTGCTGGCATCATTAAGCTCTTTATAACATTCCTGCACCAAAGAATGCCCTCCTCTTTGAAGCAGCACTCTTTAATTTCATTTGGGGAACAGTAAGAGACGTTTATCCCACAGAGGTTCTGTTCCAGATTTAGTCTGCAGAACTCAGAATTAATAGAGAAGTTGCTCTCCATCCAGGCCAGCTTGCACAATAGACATGTGATGATCCTTTGCTAAGCTGCCTTGCCCCTATCCAAAGGAGGCACAGTATGCACATCACATCCTTGCAGATAATGGCAACTACAGCTAGTTACTAATTCTCCCATTTGGGAGCCCTTGGCACCCAAAAATGCAATTAAGCAACTCGAAGACACATCAAACTCTAAGGCACATCAAGCTCTGTCTATTGAAACACAAAGGCGGGTAGTTTAATAAGAAGTTTAGGTTGGGAGTATCTTTTTGCACATATAACAATGATTTTAGCGAGTAAGTTTGATTTATTATTATTTTATGTTTTAGTTTATGATATGCATTATACATAATTTGTAATAACATACATTAAAACATCTTTATGGACTTGAAGTGTCTTTACTTCAGTTCATGCTTTAAAAGAGATACTGTTGATATTTCTCCAACTCACTGCTATCAGCTTGTGTTTAGTATACTTACAAAGCAGCTAATGCTGAGGTAACACAGTACACAGCCAATGCCTCCACAGGCCAGGCTTTCTGAAGCATTTCTCCCAGCTTTGATCACTTTGGAATCAAGCTTTCACAGTTGTCTTTTCATCTGTGCACAGTCCCTGGTCTCTTTTCCACTGGTGCAAGATACAGCTTAAAACATCTATTGTCAGTGTGCTGTGTGTGAAGATTGCAGAAGGTTTTTAACTGGTCAGCACTGGTCAGAATTGTTTGAAAAGCTGTTAGTTCAAACACTTGAGAGCTTTGGTCAGGTTTTAAGTTGTGGGTTTTTTTGGGGGGGAGCACAGAGAATCTGTTTATTTTTTATACTTCTTAAAAAAAATGAGCTACTTCTCATGGATTAATTTCATTGTCCTTGGCCTATGAGCTCTTGGGATAAAATGGCACATTTCAACTTGCTTTGAAGACAGCTGATCTCCCTGTGGGGTGGCATGTGCTGAACCATGTGAACTTATTAATACAGCTCTGCTGCAGCAACCACCTTTTGTTACAGTTGTTTTTTTTCCATGGGAAAGTGCATAGATATTTCTCAAGTGAATTTTCTGCAAAGGTCTCTGCTCATAGAGAGGGAAAAGAAGAAAGTTTCTCTCTAGCCCTTTGCAGTGCTGTAATTAGAAAATGGCATTTTTCCTGCTGAGGGATTGATTTGAGAGAAAAAAAAATCCTTGTTACCAATGAGGATTCAAAAACAGAGCTAATTAAATTGGATGAGAGTGCAGAGGTCCTTCTGTGTAGTTGCCAGGTCCCTCTATCATGGAACTTGACATTCTTTTAATCTTGTTGAAAAAGAATTTTCTAACAGATCTTGGCGACATAAAATAGGAAAGTCGGGGCCTTCAGTGTTGCCCTTGTTTTTTATAGGATAATTTCATGTCCTCTTTACATTAGATAGGTTTAATAGTACACATTTTTGGCCCATCATGATTCACAGAAAGCATTTCTTTGCTTAGTATTTTATACTTAAGATTGCTGAAATAATTACTATATTTTTTGGAAAATGCCTATATAACAACGCTATTTTAAAAGATTGGACAGAAAAATACTTATCTCAAATATTTGTCTTTTCAGTTACTTGCTGTGAAGCTCATGTCTTTACAGGAATACTGACATGACACTGTCAGGATTTTGATGATAAAATTGCTAATGATGGGTACCTCAGTTATATGTATGCAATACTTGTAAAGCGATTGGGTAGGGTTATATGAAGATTATAGTTTGATACTCTTACTTACTGATTTTAGAAGAGCTGTATTTTTGATCAACAGTGTGGCCCTTAAGTAGCAATTTTAATATTGAAATAACTACGCAAATATTAGCAGTCTCTTGGAATTAGATTTGCTAATATTTAAAACAACATACTTCAAACCATAAAAAGCAGTGGCCATATTGTATGTCAGTTTATTTCTCCATATAGTAATGACTCAAAATTACTGCAACTTTCTATAGACAGTAAAGTTAATATTGTCAGAAAAGTTCTTGTGCTTTTTACATTTTCCCAGTATGCCTAAGAGGTTATTTTTGGTGCTGTCCAATAACAAGTTTTTGATAGCTTTCTTTCTTTATCTATTTATTTTATTTGGGGGCTTTTCTTAACTAACGGCTTGAAATTTCTTCACAGCAAGAAATTCTTTATCAGTACCCTGTATCAGAGGCATCCCAAA
>JAUBOD010001019.1:1580034-1590657 GCA_032353885.1 Nothura maculosa
CTCAGAAATATATGTAGGCTGGACAATGGTTATTTTCAGTGTTTAAAAAAAATCAAGTCCTGATTAGGAATTACTAAATAGCTGCAATAATATTGCTACTTAAGTGTTCTATGAGGCAAGAATTCCTGATGTTTTATTTTCAGCATTTCTACTCCGTAACTATGGCCAAGCCACACAAAGAAAATCTTTTATAAAAAGTCCTACAAAGCACTTTTGCTTGCAGTATATCACTAGTAAAGTATGCAGCTTTTCAAGAAGTGCCTCTGCTAAGTCATAATGGATTCAAACATATATAAACATAGATGTGCATTTTTTTTCATTTTTCCTTAGTGTGCCACTTGCCCAGCTGAGGAACATGATTGCAGATGTTGTGAAGACCTTAACATTTATGTACAGTTCTTTAGACAGGTGAGTTCTTCCTCCTTTCAGTCACTTTTCATTAACGCTCACTCGAGAAGATGGGCAGCATCCATTTTTCACATTTTTTTTGCATGCTCTTATACAATTATGCAAAAACACGATTCTGTTCTCAACTTTGTTTTATACTAGTAAGTTTCTTAAATTATCTTTGAATTAGTTCAGAAGGTTTTGTCCATGATTATGTTAAGTCCCTAGATGTCAACAGCACTCTACAAACGGTACCCTTTGCATCAGAGGACTGTCTGTAGAAAATACATATACATCTCAGTGTTATATTTTTAATAAAATAAACACTCCAGAGTTTTCAACTTTATTTGGCAGAGTTACTGTCCTCTGTGTTTGGAAATCATCCAGAAAATTTTCAGTCTGTCTGTAATCTAAATAGTATTGCCAAGGTAGTCTATTCTAATGCTTGCATTCAATTCAAGGTTGAAGTGTGTATGCTATAGAGCAAATCATAATATTTATATAATTCTTGTGCTGTTTAACAAAGAAAAATGCTCTAGACAGAATAATCTGACATAACATCAGACCTTATTTTTGTCTCATGATATTTTTAACGTTACTTCATAACGAGGAACAACTTTTATATGTTACACTGGCAACTATTTAAATACATCTAAAAAAATACAGCTTTGAACATGAGAGGTAATACAGTTAATTTTGATATAAATGCAAGAGGCCATTCAGAATACTAGAATGCTTTTCCACGTCTCCAGAAAAAAACATGAATAGTGCTACACCAGTCATCTATAACTTAACAAAAGAGTTAAATATGCAAGTTAAGCAACTTTCTTTTCAGGAAGAAAGCTAATTATGGTCTCATTCTCAGTTACTCTAAAGCACTCTATGATACTGTACTGCTTCTGCTTTTAGCAAGACAGAGTTTTGTTTCTTTTGTGTATGTACTGTGCTAGATATCAGCAGAGTGGATTTTTTTTCATGTTTACAGTGGATGTTCAATAAAAAGTCTCAATGAAGCATCATGCTGCAAAGAGCCTGCTCTAACACGGAGGGCTGTATAAACGAGTTACAAGATTCTTGATGTTATTCTAACTTGGAGTTCATGTTTGTTCAGTGCCTTTTGCCAGGTAGAAAATGTTTCTCGCCTGGATCATTTTTTCAACCTGTTCTTCCAGCGAGCACTGCAGCCCGCGAGACTCGACGCGAACGCGAGCCCCGGTGCTCAGCACTACGACTCCTGCAGTGCTCTGCTCTTAGACAGTCTCCCAGGCCTGCGCTGGCTGACCCTGCCCCAGGAAACCAAGGTAATCTCACTTGCAATAACAATTATATGAGGTCAAAAAAGTGACACAGGTCTTAGGTATACTTTCTGCTCTTATCATATGATTTAAGTAAGTCTTTACCTAACTGAGGCCATCCGTTTTTCTTCAAGATCCTTCTGTGGATTTTTGTTTCAAACTTTGCATTCATTTCTATAGGAAAATTGCCATTATGAATGCAGGCTGGTGATTTCACTTGCCAGTTATCTAGGAAGAGAACATGACAATGGATTCGAGCTTTCTTTTAAATAAAAACACCTTTAACAAGCATCAAATACAGTAAGGATAGCAATTTCTGGTAGGTAGCTTTATGTTTTAGTAAACTTAGTATGTGATAAATCACATCACATTAGTAAGTGATAAATGGTATGGTAGCAAAGTATTACCAAAACCCTGTATTTTCCTTATCCTTCTTTGCACAAAAAAATCTCTTCACAATATTTTTAAATGAAATCTACTGTAACTCCAACCAAGAAGTTCAGTTATATGTGTAAATTTTATTTACTATACATATAGTGAGATAACAAAGACTTTTAAGTTGTCCTTCAGAGTTAAGAAGTTTCGTTGTGGTAGAACTGTTTTACGTATTTTACCTATTGAAGTACAAATTTCTGAAGTGTCTCAGGAAAGTTTCCTTCATGTCCAAACTCTGGTCCTAAATCTGCTAACCACCTGAAGATCCTAGAGGGTTGCACAATACTCCTTTCCTTGTGCAGCCACCTGCTTGCAAAACCCATGCACTGGAGCTGAAGAGAATGAAGTGATTACGCCACAGGTAGTTGCAGTGCATGGTCAGTCAGCAATTTGATGTATGTTTCAAATGTGGCTCAGTGCATCTCTAACTATTGCCACATATTTTTTCTCATGTAGGAGATAACACTTTTTTTTTCCTCGAGTAGTATATGATGAATCTGTTTGCTTTGGTTTTTTTCCCTTTCTCTCTCAAGTTTCTCTGCTACACTTTCTTCTCTATCTTAGCTTGTAAGGTCTTTGCTTTCTTGTGAAATTTCAAGTTTTAGAGGGATTATTTAAAAAAAATATGATCTGGACATGTATTTGTCAAATTATCTTAGGTCATCCACAGTTTCAAGTAAAGCTGTTCTTGCAGTAAATGAAATTTTCAGTAGATAATTTTGGCGAAGATGTTTATATTGTATAAAGAATACAAAAGTAAGAATTTTTTTCTTGGACAGCAAACCAGTTCAGTCTTAAATGCGGGAAAAGCTTAGAATTTAGTTAGTGGTTGAATGCCAATAGTCCAACTGACATTTCCCTAAAGTTGGAAAATTGTCTGTATTTCACTTAGAAGCAGCTTGTTTATATATAGCCCCAGAAGGGCATCATGGTGAATTCTACGTTCTTTTCATTAAGTAGCACATTTATGTCAGGAACTTCAGTGGTTTTAAAGGACAGTGGTTTTAGTAAAACTGAAATTGATCAACAGTTCTTGTAGCTAAAGAAATAACACAAGTTTAAATCTCTTTCACAGATTCAGTTTAGGCAATTTCTATAGCTATAAAAACTAAATCCATCATGAAAAAGATTTTTTAATAACTCAGTTGGATACACAAGTTTGCCCGATTTCAGGGTTGTCTTTAGTCTTCAAAGCACAGACTCTAGACTTCATGTTTTAACACAGGCCGAAAGGAAGATGGACATTTCCTTTGTACAGAAAGGCAGGTGGGGGAGGCAGACAAGCGCAAACAGCGAGATTTTACGGTTTCAAAGAAGAGGTGGACATACAGAAATTGAAAAAGATTCTTCTTTAGTTTGATGAATTGAGGTGTTCTTGATGTTTGATATTGCCAATGAAAATTATATGTGTTTTTTATCATCCACTCTGCACTTTTGAATCCTTATCTTGTAAGACTAACAATATAAGCTATGCTATAATGGTAAGCAAATGTCTTGGAAATTTCTGTTGAAGTGTATCCTTTAAATATTCCAGATGGAAATTGACACAGCCCTGAGTGATCTGGAAGCAGCTGATTTTGCAGAGCTGGTAAATGTTTCTGTTTTCATTTTTTGTTTGTTTGTTCGCCGTGCACAAAATCTTCAGTAGTTTAAAAAAAGCAAGTATATCCACTTTTCAAAAGGAAAATAAGGAAAAGATGTGCTATAATTTGCTTTTTCAAGCAATTGCAAAAACAGCTGAAAAAAGTTGTGGAACATTGAGAAATAAACTTACCAGTTTCAGGAAAGTTATGGAAGTTATACATATCCTAGCACTGTTCAGGACAAAATAGTAGTTTACTTGAGTATTACTTTCTATGCATGTCTTGGACAGTCAGATGAAAATGTATTAAGTAAGTATAATATACTCAGACATAAAGAAAATATGTTTAATCACATATTCATCATAAAAATTTAGGCATACATATTCTTAATTCCTACAAGATACTTGAATCCTAAAATACAAGTAGGTAGACGTTCAATCCATCTTCTTTAACTTTTAACTATGTCTTAAAGTGTCCCAATGAAGAAAAATCATTGCACTAAGCAAAGCAGGTGAATTTTTACGAAAAGGGATGTCTGCTAAGTAGTATTTTATTGCAGATAAATTTATTGCACTCATTTAAAATATACAGCCTAAAGTTAGCATTAAAGATCTGAGAGCATGGGGCATCTCAGTTAAAAGATGAATAAATAGGGGTATTTTGGGTAACAGTTCAAATATGACAGAGGTGGGGTGAAGTTTTGCTCTAAGAGGGCCCCCTGGTGTCAATAGTCACGCTTCACCTGCCGCACTGGGATGGCTTATCCTGCATGAACAGTTTAAGGAAAAATAGGAACTTAGGAAACCCCAGCATTGATATTCTGAGCTGGAAATTGTTGGAGAAAATAGAAGTTTGTGTTGATGAAAATCACTAATGAAAGCTTAATAGCTAATAGCTTCATACATTACTTAGCTCTTTGTTCCACTGCCATTACTGCCTTTCTGATGTCATATTGTTAATAAAAACAAAGCTATCAAAAATGAAATTATTAAGAAGACATTGATTACCACTCGCTGGAAAAGATTTAATTACATTCACTCAGTAAAAGACAAAATCTGAATCAGGAACTATACCATGTTCTTGTTCACAGTCTGAAGATTACTACGACATGAGAAGACTGTATACGATTTTGGGTTCTTGCCTCTTCTACAAGGTAATACTGTTGATTAAGGCTAGTGATTGGGGAAGTACAACATCTGGAAATGTGACACAGTCATGGATGAACTCCTTGCAAAAAGGATAGTTAAAGCACCTTGACTCTGTAGCTAGTTTTGTCCATAGCTGTTTTGCATGATGTTAAAACTGTTAAACCACACATTATCCAGTTTGTCTTCGACAACTTGCATATATGTTGATGTTCTAACTTTGTTTATATTGCAGTGTTTAATTTCTTCAGACATGATCCAAAAACTCAGAATTCTTTTTGTTTTACAATATATACCAGCAAAAAAAAATCCTGTCCAGAAAACTTATAACCTCAATGCATGTGGAGCATAGATTTCTCTAGATAAAACTCTTAAGTGATGAGTTGTTGTTGTATTTCTTACTGAATATACTTCCTTTTCTTTAATTAAGGGTTACTTGATTGGTAATCACTTGCCAAAAGAAGATCTTATTGATATAGGTTTATACAGTCGGCACTATTGTCTGTTACCCTTGGCAGCAGAACAGAGGATTGGCCAGTTAGTGATCTGGCGGGAGGTATTTCCACACCATCACATGCAGCCAAGTGATGCTTCGAGGCTTATGGGCTACAGGGAACCTGAAGCACGATACTTCCTATTGATAGTGGGCTTGGTGAGTTCATCTTCCCCATCTCTGGTGTTTGCCTGTTGTGTACTGTCTGTTTTCAGCAGGGCCGTATATTGCTATACATTAATTCTGTGATTTCACAAAATATCTATACTGTAGCTGTTTCATGGGATAATGTTTCTTAGAGGATAGAATTGTTTAAATAACAACTCTAAAATTTTCAAGTTTAACTCTAAATTCTCATTATTTTTATGTATTTTTTTCTAAAGTTGCAGATGTTTCAAAAAACATATTTCTTAAAAGAGTTTTCTGAAAATATAAAATTTATAAAAGTAAAATCAACAAATAGCCCATGGAGATGATAATTTTTGTATTTCCATTATAGCTTGATTAGCAAGATTTCCTTGGACATGATTTTGATTTAAAAAAAATAAAAGGCAAAAAACCCCACTGTTCTGGTAAAGAGGAGGAACTGTGGATGACAGTGCATGTAGATGAGACATAAATCTAATACATTAGCTATAAATCTATATCTTAATATCTAATTAAATATCTAAATGTTTTAAATATAAATCAAAATCTTAAACCAAAGCTAATGTTCCTACCTCCACGTTTGCAGAGACACTTCATGCTGTGTGTTCTGCTGGAGGCAGGCGGCTGTGCATCCAAAGCCATTGGGAATCCAGGACCAGACTCCATCTATGTAGATCAGGTCAAAGCCACCATCCTTCAGCTGGAAGGATTAGATGCCAGCATAGAGGAAAGGCTGGATTCTCCCTCCATTCCACCTCTATCTTGTGCTGACTGGTTTCTTCCTACAACACGGGACAAAGCAGAGAGCCTGACAACCTCACCCATCCTAAGCAAGCTACAAAGCACTTCCAAAACAGTAACTGCTCTGGCAAGCAAAAGGACCCTGTTTGGTGACCCTTCTTCAACGACCCGTAAGCAGAGTCCTATGAGAACCAGTGGGGGACCTGACCATGATAATGAAGGTCCTGCAGAAGATGGAAGCAGCAACCCACAGGCTGCATCAGAACAGGTCTGAGAAGAGGGACAAAGAGCACTGTAATGTTCTGGCGGGCCTGAGGGAGGTGGTTATTTATTTAAGGTAGATTATTTTTACTTTTTTTAATAATAAACAACTTTTAAAGAAAAAGCTTAAAAAATCTAAGAGGTCTTGGGTCAGGTTTATGGTTATCACACTAATTTTAACTTAATTATCACAGCTTCTAAATATTTGGTTTGTGGATGACTAAATTAGGCACAGCTGAGCTGCAAAGAGCAGAAGTAAATAGAGAACATCCCCCAAATAATCCCAAAGGTAGAAGTTATCAGGTCAACTTGCTCTACAGTTGTAAAACCGATGCTGATCCATTTTAGCCCAAAAGAGAGTGCAGGTATAAAATACAAGCTGGTGCAACTGATTTGGGCCTTTTTAAAATACTGCTTTATTCTTTTTCTTCTTTCCTTTTTTCCCCCTCCACTAACTGTGCTTTCTCTGTTGTTTTTCAGGTTTCTAAAAAAAAACTTACCCTACCAAATCCATTTAATTTAGGCAACCTTAAAAAGAATCTTTCAGAAAGAGATGAAGAACTTTATAACACTATCAAGTAAGAACTAATATTTTACTATAATTTTTTTAAAAAACTATATTTTTTTCAGAGACATACAGATGATACATGTACTTCCATAAATTTTAAACAAAAGTTTCCTATGCAAGGCTTCTGAAAAGTGAAGCTCTTTAATGGAGACTATTAATTAGAAAAGAACGCTTTTTCTCAAGAGAATATCACTAGAATATATTCACACCCCACAAACATAACCCTTAAACTTGAAATAAATGAGTGTACTGGGGCCACACATGCACCTTGTGCCTCTGTATGTCTAGGTAGGTGCATGGACAGGCCATCCTCGTTCTCTCCCGTTGCTTGTGACTGCAGAGGCAGCTTTGCTGGTGTGTGCGAGCTCTACAGAAAGCTTTCCCTACCTCCCCCTGGCAAGCTTATTTTAATTCCATTTTTTGATTAGAATTGTTGGGAGTGTAGATGCAGTATCAAGCTAGTGCCATGGGGTTTTCTTTTGTTGTTTGTTTTTTGTTTTTTTTTTTAAGAGTGTTAACAGTCCAAATTAGCAGGATATTCTTGGTATAGAAATGGACCTTTGCAATGTCTGTACCCCTTTTTGGGTAGTTACCAAGGAAACAATTCTGTTTTAAGAAATAAAAGTATATGATTTGTGACTGAAAAAAAAATGCATTTACTTCAATATTAAATCTTTTTCCTGTTTTTCAAGGTTGACATCTGGTCCTGAGAACACGCTCTTCCACTACTTATTTTTGGAAACAGTGCAAGGAATCTTCATTACCCCAACCCACAAAGAAGTCGCCCGGCTCGGGGGCTCCCTGCACCCTCAGTTAATCGAGAATTTTCATCGTTGTTGTCTCTCAATTCATTCCATTTTCCAGAAGTCCATAAAGAAAGACGTATGGAAACTTTGTCTTCTGTTTTTCTCTCTACTTATAGTCTGAACTCAGCATTTCCATAATGTTTCTACTTTATTACTTAAATAGTTCACTACCAAGACTTAGTGTATGTCAGTGGCTGTTTAACACATCTGGTACTTTTATTCTTAAGGGCAGTTTCTCTCTCTGTCCAACCCAGCAGGCATGCAGTAAGTGCTCTCAAAATGAATACGCTACATAACCAGTGGAGCATTTGGTAACTTAGAACAAAGCTTCATGCACTGGGCTCAAGAATTACACATAGCAAAAGAGAGACATTTTCTGGACATCTTAAGGCTTTGGAGACATTTTGTATGGCAGCAAGGGAAATTTAAGCCCCATTTTTTGTGCAGAAATTTCACGTGGGCAGTGACAGTGCAATCTTGGCTCAATTCCCTGCCAGTGGGTCTGAGCAATGACCCGACAAGGACATGTCTGAAGGGAAGAAGGTTGTTCATTTGAAGATTGCTTACACAGTTTCCACCTGTCATAGTTTGTTCATAGTTTCTTAGGTGGCATGAAAGAGTAGGTAAGGCTTTGTCTTTTTGCAAAGATGCCTCTTCCAGCCTTGCTCTGGAGTTGGGCTGAAGCTTGATGTCCCACAAGATTTATGGAGATACTTGGCGTTTAGAGTGGATTCTAAAGCTGCTGACATTAGATCTGTCCATGTTTCTGTCTTGTGGGTGATTACAAATTTCTGTTTATTGCAAATGATCATTTCAGAGTCTGGTGATAACAGAAATGCAGAAAACTAAATGATTAGTATAAGAATCACTTTGAGATATTGCCTTGAGATCAGATGTTTTGCATTCAGTTCATGTTTTATTTTGCTAGAAGCCTGGTTTGTTAGTTGCACTGTTGATTTTTACCATCATGAATCAAATCAGAATAATCTATCATCCCCACTCTGAATTTGTGACCTGCTTAGTCTCTACAAAAGAGAAATAACTGCATGCAAACACACGGAGAATACTGTGTATCAGCTGCATTTTTAAATTCTAAAGTGACAATCCACATTAAAAAAAGGAAAAGGAGCAGCCCTAAGTGCAGGCTTTCTACCTACAGTGCATTGCTGATTATGAAGAATGAGAAGTAACAATACAATCAGATAAATGCCATTCGTAAAGATCAGTATGATTTTTCTTCATGCTTCCTTGAAGTTACCAAAGAAGTCATTTCTGATAAAACAGATGTGCCTTGTAAATCATCTAGGATTCTTAAGGATTAGAAAAACAGGTTAATTTAGTGATCTGTTTTCTCAGTTTCTTATGAGACCGAGGTTCAAGATGAATAATTGAAAGGAGACAGTTTTGATTTTGTTTTTTCCCAGTTTTCCTTCAAAGCAAAAATAAACAAATCAAGAAACAATTCAGGAGTACGAAGTGTGACTAACAGGAAGCGTAAATCCATGCCTGAAAGTGAAAACTTGTTTTTGAATCACAGCACCCTACTTCCTTCCTCTATAGGCATGTGTCAGTACAGCAGGTAGCTGCTGAGCTCATTCTGCCCTGAAGGTCAGAAATCATTAACTAGCCTGTGCTGCACTAAACAGTTTGTCCTAAATCTGAGGTACCTGTATAAACTAGCCAGGTGCAGATGAGAATTGGAGTGTTTTCACTCCAAAAACCGGGGAAGTTCTTATGTGTTGGCTCGAACAATTAATGATGATACTGAAAGCTTGCATTAGGGCGTGAGTCGTGACTAATGAGTAGTAACTACTACAATTAAAAACAGTAGTTTTCCTTATTCACAGTGTAAGACAAATAAAAGTCAAACACAGAAATGTACTATGATATTGCTTACCCTTTCAGATCAATTAAATATTGCTGTAGATTAGGATTTAGAAAGTTGTGCAGATAGTGCAAAATTACTGCAATTAAACTGATCTATAATCAATCTGGGGTCACTTTTGGGGAACTGAAAATTCACTGCCTACTAAAAATAATTAAAATTTTAAAATAAGCTTGAATAAATTTTAAAATGAGCAAAAAACAATGGAAGCTTAAACCCTAAAATATCGTTCACTGTAAGTAATGGGTAGCTTTGCTTTCATTTTCTTCGTCATTATAAGTTAAATACTCTTATTTTAAGGAAAGGTAGAGGGAAAGAATTTTTAAGGCAAGTAGAAGTGCAGGACTAAATTACCCTCACAGCTGTCTCAAATAATCCCTCCAAATGTACATCTTTTTTTGCACTTTACTTTTGGTATGAATCATATAGTGTAAAATATTCTGTAATATGTTTGTACAAATGTCAACTTGGAAATTGCATGAGATAACTGCACCATTTTGAGGGGAGGAAAATACTAGACAGAGGACTGATGTAGTCCTTAAATCTTTCAAGTAGCAACATTAAAAAGAACAGGTTTGAGACAATTTTATATGCTAAGAAAAGTTACAGAAAGGTTTAAGTCATGTACTGTGAAATTTGTTCTACTGAATAAACTAACAGTAGTTTAGAACATGCTTTATCAATTTAATCTAAAACATGTTTAGGGAAATGAAAAGATGCTTTCTCATGCAAGTATTCTGAACTTTCTTTTTTAAAGTGCTGAGATGCACTTCATTTTTTTCTCCAGCCCTTCCTGGCAGACATTAGTTGTTGTGACGTCTTCCACCTACTTTTTTATTTCTAGACCTTCAGCCACACAATCTTCATTTTGAGCCAG
>JAUBOD010001019.1:1662933-1674520 GCA_032353885.1 Nothura maculosa
AACACAAAATAAAAAAAACCCAAACATTAAATGATTTAAATATTATCAATTCCCATTTCTTACACTTTTAGACTTAAGTTTCTGATAAGGCAATGATCAACAGCCAAGGAGCCAAAGTTTTCTCCCTCTTTACTTAATTAACATTAGCATTAGTTGTTCAGATAACACAGTGTATTCATTTCTCCCAGTGGCATTTAAGTGTAAGGGATTATGAGGGATGGCAGCTCCTTCTTGTAGAAGGATTAAAAAACGTTTGCACATAATTCAGCTCTGTGCAAATGGTATTTTAATTATAAAAGGGGATTCAGCAATACTGTGGAAGAAAAACTGCATGTTGAGTGTAGTTCAAGTAAAAGCCACAGCATCTTCCCCCCGCCCCTCCCAAAGGCTTTTAACCCGCTTCAGTATCCCAATCTCATACAAACTACCTGAGAAGTAGGCACTTACCTTCCTCTAAATTTCTCACAGTCTCATTTTGTTTGAAACCTGGAGTTTTCTTGATATTTAGCAGTTTCCAAAGTTGGTCTTTTTGTATGAGTATGAAACAATGTTTACAAATTAGCAATCTGAACATCCAAATATTCACTTCCTCAAGTAGCCATGTTCCCATACAAAGTGCATGCAGCTCAACTAATCTTGTAGTTACAAGAGCTAAGAATCTAGATTCACAGAATCAAGATTGGTTTTACTTCTTTCTGCAAAGGCTGTACTTATGACCTTCACAAGTGCGATTCAGTACACAGATGTGTCCTTTAGACTGTGCACACTTCAACTGTGCTACGGTACCGATTCAGCTTGTTCACATTCCTTCTCCTGCTAGAAAAGGTGAATGCAAAAGCTGTATTAACACAGATGTAACAGGGCATATTAGGGTATGACCAAACGACGTGTTCAGTCAACGTATAAGTACAACTATAATGCCTAGCATACAACTAACAAGGTCAGTCTTTAGGCACTCCCCATTAAAAAAAAAAAGTAATATTCAATTAAATACTTTTCAGGGTGGGAGTTTTTACTGTGTTTTTTTTTTTTTTCCTATTTTTTATACATGTATTAAGTATACTATTCTTGCATCCTTCCATATCTGACAGAAAATGCAATTAGTCTTTTGTATACTATCTCCAAGACTAAGAGAGAGAGCACAACTATGCCACAGATCAGGCTAAACGCCCAGCGTGGTCCCAGGTGAGTGTAGATTTGGCTCACAAACACAGGCCCAAGTATCCGTGCTCCACTTCCCGAGGCCGTTAACCAGCCCATGTAGACACCCTACAAAAGATCAAAAGCTCCTATCATTGCTACTGGAATAATTTGGTTAATTAATAAATGCCAAGAAATACTAATTGAAAAAAAATCACAAATGTTTAAGCAATTTCTTATTTTTCTTAACACCTGTTAGGATTATTTTCCAGGAGTACTGCCTGCTTTCTTTAAGCATTAGTTTGAAATGCTTCATACAGAACATGCTACTCACGGATTAAAGCTCCATAGTGCTATACACTCTACATACTGGGCTATACTCGACAGCTTTCTAGCTAGGAGGCATTCTAGCTCCAAGTATTTTGTCTTTTACAGTAAAATATAAGATATAGGCAAAAGGGTAGGTGAGGAAAAGGAAGCATTTTTTTTCTGTCAAGCAGTATTATTTCCTCAATATGTGTTTCAATGCTCCAAAACATCAATTGGAAGTATAACAGAAATAAAAGCTTCCCAATTGCTGCCAAAATTTAATTTCTATTAACTCTAATAGATACTTGCCTTCATTCATGTTCTTCACAGCACAGCTATTAAGGACAATATTCTTCCATCATCATATTCTCAATATAAAATCAGTTATTACACAATGACTTAAAAAATCTCATAAAAATTTCACAGTCTTTGGGCTCTTGTTCTGAAATATTCATGCTGTAAGATTTGACATAAGTAGTAATATAATCCTTGTTTTCTAATTTATCTAGGGTCTTGCCTAGGACAATAAAAGCAGGTTAGAATTCCCAAAAGCTTCTGTAATGATTGAAGCTTACTAATGTTTTGCTAATGACATAAGCTATTTTAGCTAGATCTCTCACCCTAATAAAGAGGCTGCAAGTACTGGAGAGCAAATGAAAATAAATCAGGTTTCACACTTACCTGAGGCTTTGGGCCTAGAATTTTGGAGTATAAGGTATAAGACATGACGTTACAAACTGGATACCCCAATCCTATTAGTACATCAGAGCTGATATACTGGGCCAGATAGATCTTGGGAGTGCTCAGACACCAGACTTGGGAGACAGGGCAGCCTGTGGGTTCTGTGGTGTGGTTGGATGAAAGCTGCATCGCTTCCAGACTCCAGAAAGGCATTAACATTTCACTGAAAGTTGTCCTTGGAACGGAATTATTCTTTATTTCTGTAAAAGCAAGCATTATGCACAGGATTAAAAAAAAAATGCAACAAAAATCTTTCAAGACAATGTTAAAACTACAGTTTAGTATGACTTCAAATATACCTTGCCATTGGATATTTGGTAGTTTTTTCCCCCAAGGCAGTAAAATGAAGAATCCGACCAAGACAATCATTAAGCCTCCATGGAGTAGAGCACGCTCACCGGTTCTATCAAACAGTGAAATCATAATTAAATATATCACTTACATCCTGGTCACGGTTTAGTATCTAAAAAATGCTAGGAACAAAATATTTCACACTATACTCATATCATTAAACTAAATAACAAATAAAACTGTTGAAGTACGACAAGCAACATTTCTGTAGCCTATTAGTTTATGGAAGAGATTCCAGATCAAAACACCTGCAACAAAAAAAATGTTCTAGTGTCAATATACTAAAAGTGCAAAAGCATGCGAACTTAAGGAACAACCACAGCATCACAGCTGGATCAAAACCGCAAGTACTTTGTTGTCATAGTATACCCAAACTCCCTGAGCAGTTAAAGATTTAGAATAAGGCCAAATCTGCATTATTTAAAAGTTTTCAGACTAAACTAATAAAAGTAATAAAATTCTGATAAACTTACTTTTTAGAAAGTGTCTTCACCACCATGAAAACAATAACTGATTCAATACCAACCACACCAAGGATTATTCCATTATATAAAACAGCTTCTTTCCTGGTCCAGGAATACATATCCATTGTCAAAGGAGTAGCTATACTAAATTGACAGAACAAAGTGACATTCATTAAAAAAGCTACTTCTTTTCAGCAGCTTCTATACATTTATTGCCCTAAACATCAAATGGAACTGATATAGGAGCCTTCTCCTCTGAAGGGGACAGTAAGACAACGCAGACTAGTTATAAACTAAAGCTGTCATGCAAGCTTTTAAAAACAATCCCCACTAAACTATTTTCACCAATACTTTATTACACCTGTATTCTGAAACATTGGTAATATATTTCAGCTTATGAAAAAATAATCGATTAACAGCAAAGCAAGAATAATGGAAACGAAAAAAAAATAAAGTCCAGCAAATATAATAATACACATTTAATGCTATTCAATCTTTAACAACCTCCCCAACACTTACTAGTCATGGAATTTTCTAAAAATAATGCAGAGAAGACAGAGAATTGTTATAAGAAATTTTAGCTAGGCTGGAGCTCAAAATCTTAGCAAGATTGTAAAACACTCTCCAGAGTGTTTTATAAAATTCTAAAACTAATGAACTTCAGTCTCACATAATGGCATTCTATTTCATTTTTCTTAAAGTACAAAATTTTGCTGTGAACTTACTTGTTTGCATGTGAACTTACCTGTTCACATTAAAAAGTAATAATGTAAAATAATTTAAGAATACAATACATTATCTGTATTAAATTAATCATAATTAAGAGCTGCATTTAACTTTTTGGAGCTAGTCAGAATCACACTAAGAAATAACACAAAATTGTAATACGTACCAAAGAGTAAGGTACTCAACTCTTAACATTAGTGTTCCATATACCACAAACTGCATGTTATATTTTTAGCTATCACCAAATATTACTTCTTTATTCTATATCTCTTTACATCAGTTTAACTGCATATCATTTTAGACTTACAAAGCTTCAATTTACAGAGCATAAAATTAAGATGCGGGCAACAGAAAAGTTTTTACAAGTGCACACAATTTAGCCTCAAAGCATTTTGAGAGAAAAAAAAACACAGAGAAACTTACGTTTCAAAGACAGCAAAAACAAACAAGATGACAAAAAAAAGGAAGTTGACCGATACAACAGCAACTTGGTCGATGTTTCCTTCTGCATCCTGATCCAGATCACCAGTTTCTGCAACAAAACAAGAGAATACTCTGATCTACCAATTAAGCTATCATAGAGCACCGTAAGTTACAAAGAGTAATGACTTCTTCATTGTGTACTGCAGAGTCCGGTGTACGTTTAGGCAGTTTTACTGAAAAGGAATTGCATTTCCAGTTTTTAATGGCCTTAACTATGGAGGGAAATTATTTCTAAGCAGATTGTACCTTCTGCTGTTCCACTTCAACAAACAGTGAGACTGACACGTTCCGAGTGACCATCAAATATGCAAAGCGCTCTAAATGTCTTTATAGTTGAAAGCAAAGTATTTGTTGTTTCTCTTCCAAAGTCAAAGTTGCTCAAAGGCAAAATTCTCTATATTACAACAGCTTTGGTTGCTGCAATCTGGGCAAGCATCTTCATACATGAGACTCCTATCTGCTGCATGCACACTCAGTCTGTGAGGGAACTAAAAGCATAAGATATATGAAGGATGTGGTGAAAGATATTTTGGATATTGGGAGCAAGGGGGAGGCAAAGGGCAAACCTGTTCTCCATCACTCCGATATTGTGGCCACTATTAGTCAGGCCAGATGATCCACTTCCTAGGAAATCATGGTTAGCTGGCTGGCATTCACCTACTAAGGAAACACACATACCTTCTTCAGAATTGATACTCGTGCATTGTCTTCCCACGTCATCCACTCGATGCTCTCTAGAATTTCAGAAGTGTTTTCATTAAAAAATGTATTGATTTGATCTATTATTGGCTCAAGTTTCTATTAAAATATTTCTCCCATTCATTATCTTATATTCCAATTACTCCCAGCATCTTCATTAGCAGTAGCCTACTCTAGAAAGGTAACATTCTAGTTGAAAAAATATTACATATCTGTGCAGGATCTGCTCTCACTGCAATCAGTAAGGTATTTCTCTTTAGAAAAAAATCCATGGGGAGAATCCATCAACATTAAAAATGTAACAAGGCTAAGCTTATGATCTAATGACTCGGTCTTTTTGCTTTCCTCACTTTTTCCATACTCTAGCCATAATATCACTATGATTAATTTGCTAACATGATGAAAAAAATGTATTTGTATTAGGGAAGGCAAGAACTCTGAAAAGTAAATTAGAAAAATAATAGCTTATACTCTTAGCACTTGTGATTTCAGGTTTATTTCTCCTGCTTCTAAGTACCTTTATAATTGTCAAAATTTACTAAAACAGAGTAAAATATTCATCTCTTTTAATTTGGTTACCTGAATATAGCAAAGATGAGAATGATATTAATAACTCCTAAGAGAGCTCCAAATAGAACTGGTGCTGTATACATATTTAGCTGAAGCCGAATTAATTTCCATGTTACTCCTTCTTCTCCAATAAGTGTAAAACAAGTCTGAAAAACTTAGAACATATTAAGCATATTAAAAAAATGAAGAATCATTATGAAAATATTAAAACACACATAGAATACATAAATTTAGATGAACAAAGTTGTTCTAATTGTTAAGTAAAATATAAATATTATATGTGTCATACCTTTTTTATTTTCAGAAACCTGCTCTGAATAACTGAGGGTACCAATTAATTAAAGTTCTTTTTTAAAGGTGTTCCGCTCAAACTGACCTATACATGAATATATCCATTTATTAATGTTAAAATCATTGTTGAACTGTGCTTTAACACTCCATCCCCTTGCTGGTGCTGGGAATTCCTAGTTATAATGTCTGATTTCCTATTAGGGAAGATTAGATAATCAAAATCAAAAAGCTCATAAAAATCCATAGAGAAGTGAGGATATAAGATAGGCTCTACCTGGTCCTAATATGAAGCCAACTGCTTGGCAAGCGCTGGTATTGGCCATAGCGCTTGTTCTTTCTGTAAGGGAAGTGGCACCTGCAATATACGATCGAACCACAGCTACATTTCCTTGAAAAACAACAACAACAAAGTGTTAGGAGATGATATTTCTGTGATTATATTTCCACTTACATTTATTTCAGTTATTTATTATTTCCCAAGAAAATACAATCCAGTACTCCCTCTAGTACATAAACACAACTGTATAATTACACAAGATTATGATCTAGCACTGGCTAACTCTTTCCTTTGGTAATTCATAAGCTTCCATGCACAAGATATTTTACTACCAGATTTACCATTATGTTAGTGATCTTATACAAGACAGACAGTTTAATAATCCTCATGAATGTAAATTTTGCTGTGGTTACCTGCTCCAAATCCCACAAGAGCACGTGCAATCAGCATGTAGTATTTGTTGTGTGAATGAGGTACATGGACATAGGCATAAAGGCAATTAGCAGCTACTGAAATAACCGTTGACACAACAAGAGGTTCTCTCCTTGGCCTGTAATTGGACCATAAACCAAACAAGGGAGAGGCAACCATTTGGCCAATGCTATATGAAGCTATAATCCAGCCCAAGAAACTCGCATCTGCTGTTGGATCAACCTGCAGAAACAAATTAATCCTGTGAATACTGTATTACAGTTGCTTTGAATAACAGCAACAAAACCATTTTAGAAACAGCACCTGAAATGCCTAAGGCTCAGAACCATATTGCTGAGGGGGTGTGGTACCATGCAACTCAAGTCAAACCTACCTCTAGGCAACACTGTGTATATGCAGGTCTCAGAAGCAGCTGTGGTCTAATAAACTCCAGGAATTGTCTCAGGCAATGCACCAAACAGCTAAACCGCTTACTTTGTTCTCTGCATCTGGTAGCGGTTCATCTGCAGCGAATTCTCATATTTCTAATACAACCCACCAAAGCTACAGAGCTATAACAGCAGCAGTAGTGCAATTCAGCTGATAGGTCAGGAACAAGGAATCCCTAAGTCATGTGCATGCCCAAATCTGGCCTGATTCACAAGGCTGACTAAGTACTTCCTTTTTTTTCCTCCAAGAATTCAACCTTAATTTTAACTATATTTCTACTGCCCTACCTAGAATATATGACTCTCAATCTACATCTGAAAATGCCTTCCACAATTCCTGGAGCAGAGAAATCCTAGCACAGATTAAAGATTTAGAGGCCCTTAAAACCACTTATAGTAAGAAATCAACAATAAAAAAAAATAAGGACAACCATCTGGGAACACAAATACTTCTCCATTAGGAATATCAAAGACCATGCTAAGAATCTTCGACACTTGCACAGCACAATCTTCATCTTACTTTCCTTTTTATTTCAAAATGCAAAAAGACTCTGTGTTATGCTTTAATTGTAAAAATGCTTCAGACAAAAATATTTATATTAATTCATTGCCTAATGAAAAAAAGATTGAAATATATTGAAAAAAAATTCAGGATTATGATGTACTTTTACCAATTCAATACACCAACTGACAGATTTTGCATGAAACAGTAAAAGCTGCCAAGGTGGACTGCAAAAGAAAAATCCAAATTTAACCACACACTTCTCCTTTCTGTCCTTCTTCCCAAGTAAAACACCAAGTTACATTCTGAACAAGGCTTTTCTGTTGTTATTAATAAAAAGTGCATTAATATCTACAAACCTTTTGGAGATATGGCCATACAGACATAACTACAATCGAGAAACCTGAGAGATGGGAAGAAACAGAACTAAGATTACTCCACTTTTTTGTGCACAAAAAAAAGAACACAAGTTACTCCACTTCCAATTGCCACATTTACCAGAAATTCAGTTCACTGAAATAGAAAACTTCCACAAAGACAATGTTGATACTTGGACCAAATCACGTGATTTTTCTTCTAATATCTTTTCTCCTTCTTTCAATAGAATAATACAATCTCCTCAGAATAAAGAGAATTTCTTCATATACAGATACAATTGATTACCAATCATCAGTTTTAATTCCTCAAATAAAAAAGTCATTCTAGAATCGTGTGATTATCAAGATGATTTCTAGGACAACATAAAATCAGCAAAAGTCAAAAAACAACTGTCAGGAGCCTGTAGCACAGATTGAAACAACAATTTACTCTGTAGTACAGATGAAAAACCCACAACAAAGAACAGCTCCAATACACATTTTGAAATAGTTATCATCTATTCCTAAAAAATTCTCTCTCTTAAAAGTGAAGCATTATTGCTTTCCCTTTTCATTTGCTGAAAGTTTCATTTAGGATCATAAAACAGTGATCGGTTCTGAGTCACAACCTCTCTCTACCATTATATTCTCCACCAAGATTTAGGTAATATATCATTCTCAAAACAGAGTATTGCTCAACATATTTCATTAAATGTAACTTTCTCTTTGACTTGTTAGTCATCTCTTCTGAACAATCTGAAAATGCATGTTTAGGAGTTTAAAAACATTACTACACTAAAGTAGCTGACCTAGATGAACTCTAGAACATCCTAAAACTTCCATATCAAGATAAGTTAAGCAAATAATATTGAAATTCAGTTGTGTTTACTCACCTACACTACTAAGAAACATGGTAAGGTACATAATCCAGATGGACCTCCATCTACTTTTATAATGTTCTTGCGTTTCCACAACATCCCTGCTTTTAAATCAAAAGGTAAAAGAAAAAAAAAAAATCACATAAAGATCCTTGAGTTGTTTTTATCGCACAGTATACTGAAAATATTTTTCCCAGAAATCTCAGTACAATTGTGTATTCTCATTGAAGATTGGACTTTTACACAGTAAGGAATGCACCAAATGGAAAATTACACTTCTAGACTTACTGCAGCTTTATTTTAGAAGCAAATTACAAGCATCAATAAGAGTCAACACAAATGCCATCATGTGTCACTGTGTTCAAATCACAGGTTACACAAAGAAAGCTTTATCTAGAGAGATCTTCTGTCCTGCAGTCTCTTTGTGCAGGCACTTTGGAGCACTACAGATTTCATGCCTTTGAGAAACATGTATAAACGGTTAAAGATGTTAAGTGTTTTAAAGATTAAAAGAGTAATTACAAATTTCATGAACAGTTTTTCTTAATATTTATAACCATTTATGAGTCCTATTTACTTTTTTTTCAAGAGTAGGAACATTTCAAGTTTCTTGATGAACAGCTGTGAATTGTTCTAACTACCCTAAACTAAATATTTCTGAAATATTCAGATCTAGCTTATACATGCCTGAACAGAGCTTACAGTTTACAAAAATATCCCATATAAAGATTATACATATAAAAACGCACACAAGTGATTTTAAAACCATGAGAGCTATTCCAGAGTGTAATTTGTGGGCTTGTTTCTTCACAAAAGTTATACCATTGGTTGGACAGTACCGCTCTTCGCTAAAGGAATCTCTAAACTTTTAAATGCTCTTTATAAAGGTACTTCTCACCCACCATAGAATGAAACAAGTCAAACTCTTCGTATACCAGCAAAATCACGTCTATGTACATTTGGATATATTAAAGATTTTTCTTAAATGACAAAGTATACTTCAAGAGTAAGAAAACTTCAACAAATGAGGTAGCAGTAGCCACTGAAACATATTAAAGTCCTTTTTTTTTCCCCCTTCCACAAAGAAAAAATAAAGGCACAGCGCTATAAAGCTGGCTTACACAGCACAAGTGCTGGCTCTTATGCATGTGCACCCCGTTCCCTGGGAGCCTCCCAGGTGAGTGTTTTCCCTGGAGCGACCTCGCCCTCCCCAGCCCAGCACAGGCACCACCGCCTCCACACGGCGGGTCGGGCGGCTGCCACGAGAGGACACGGGACTCGCACGAACAGCCAAGGCGCTGAGAGCGCGCGGGGTGAGCGGCTCGCCTTGGTGCCCCGGCAGCTCCGCTAAAGCCGGGCTGCTCTTGCGGAGCGAAGCGCCCACGAGGGGAGACAGAGAGAGGCCTGCCCCACGCGCGGTTCCCCGCGTGACTTCCCCGCTCACTCCGAGGCGGCGCAGCCCCGCGACAGCCCGTGGCGGGCACCAGCGGACAGGGCAGATCGCTGCCCCCGACGCCACAGAAATCTCCGGGGAACTGCTCAGCGGCCGCCGGCGCTTTCCCGAGCCGCAGCTCGGCGGGATACACGACGCCTGTTGCCGCACGGAGCCGCCTCACGGCCCAGGAGCGACGGGCACGGCGGAGAGCGCCGCAGCCATCGCCTACCTGCTCTCCTCCTGTTCGCCGGGGCTCAGCAACGGCTCCTGCCCCTCGGCGAGCGCCGCGGCGGCCATAGCGCGCACCAGCCGCTTCCAAACACCGGTCGCGCCTCCTACCCCTCCCTCCCGCGACCGCCGCGCCTGCGGCCGCCCTTTTCCCCCGCCGCCGCCAGCAGGGGGCGCGCGCGGCCCCCACTCGCGCCCCGCCGCGGGTGGGCGCTGTCCCGCGGCGGCCGTTAACGGCCGTTAACCGCCGCGCGCAGAGCGGATTGGGCGCGGGTCACGCGCTAGGGGTGATGGGGGCGGAGCCGGTGCCGGCGACCTCCGGCACGTCCTGCAGGGCGCCTGCGCGTTCCCGCCCCGCCGCCCCACGCGCGCCCCGCCCATGTGGTGCGTGAGGCGCGAGCGCGCGCGGCTCCGGTGAGTGACCTTCGGGAACGGCCGCGGCGCGCGTGGGGCCGCTGTGCGCGGGGAGGAGCCGGCGGCCGCTGCGCCCTGCGAGGGGCTGCGGCGGCGGCCCGGGGAGATGGGGCTGGCGTCCTGCGGGAGGTGGGTGCGCGGGGGGCCCCGCCGCCCCCCTCGCGGCGATAACGGCCGTTGCGCGGTCGTTGACCGCTTTCTGCGAGAGCCGCTGGTGAGCGTGGCTCGTCCGTCGTGTTCGCCCTGCCCTTTGGACGAGTAGACCTTGAGATGTAGTCGTGCTCTGCTGATAAAAGTCACGTAGAGAAAATAGGTGGGCAGAGGTGAGAGCTGCGCGCGGCGGTAGGTGCAGAGCTCGCGGCTCGGGCCCGTTGTTTGTGCGCAGGCTGCTCTGCCTCCCGTCACGCGGAATTCCTGCCCGCCGTGTTGATGGCTGGTTGCTGTGGTCGCCTCGTGGTGTTTGTGTAAGCTGTGCTTCTCACGCGGGGAAAAGGGAAGTGTAACAGGGCTGTGACTAGAAGAGCAGCAGTTCCTTAGAAGTAATGTGGCTGTGAAAAAAATAAGGACTCTGAGGAAGCTTTTTAAAACAGTTGTGCTCAGCTTAATCATTTTGACCCTTTTCTAGGACCTGTTTGGTAATTCTTGTACAGAAGCAGTAGCTTGGGCCTTTATTGAAGTTTTTATCTACTCTTTCAGTGCAGTGTCCCATGTACTTGAATCTGTATGCACTGCCTATTGAGGAATAGCTGACCTCTTGTGGATTGGGTTTTAGATGATTTTTTGTGTCTCTTGCTATGTTATTGCAGTGTGCACACAAAAGATGTGTATAGCTAGCATGCAGTGCGGTGTTTTTGAAAGAAAAT
>JAUBOD010001019.1:1675573-1693672 GCA_032353885.1 Nothura maculosa
TAGTCCTTTTTGCTTGTTTGTTTTTCTTGTTTCCCTACTTCCCTGTTTGTACTTTGCCTCTTGTTTGGGTCAGTGCTCTCTTGCTGTGGCTTTCTTGGGAAAGGCACCGAACAACTCTCTGCCTCCAGCTGTTGACACTCCTCTCCAAGGTTCACTCTTTCACTGTGAAGCATCATCTCATTCATTGCAGTTTGCTGATAAATAGGTCAAAATAAATTATATTGATTCTGATTTTACATGTCTTTGTCTTTTTTACATTTACATTAAACCTGATAGTAGATTTGCCGTGCTACGCTATGCCCTGGCATAATGAGCGCAGTTATTTTTCCTCTTTGTTTATTTTTATTTAAAGGGAGGAGAGGATAAGGGACTATTTGAAATCAATACAGCTTTTCCCAGGCAAGCTTATCTTGCAATCTTTAAGTAGAAAAACTCCATATAGAGGCAGACATTTAACATGTTTGTTTTTTTCCTATCCGTAGTGATAAAGGAAGACAAATAATATCAGAAATTATTTACTAAATATAAAGGCATGCTCAGAGGAAATAAGAGATAAGAAATAAGAGGTTTCTTGCTCCTTTGCAGTTGAAAGGTACCTGGAATTTTAAGTAGCAGTTTTCACTGGTCAGTTCGAGTTAAGAAGCAAAACATATATATCTTTAATAGTGAGAGCTTAAATCACTTTGAATTGATACATTACAGTTACAAATATTTACTATTTTTATTGTACTTAAATTGTGTCCCAGCTTGGTTATATTGCATCACGTAGCATTATTTGGATATTCCTTGTATGCAAATTTCAATGCCAGGGTAGTTTATTCTACTAGACTAAGCAGATAAGGATCAGAATGGATTGGGAGTAAATGACCAACCCCAGAAGATTCGTAGAGTGATAGCTGATACAATCAACAGGGTTAAAGGTGCTTTGACCTCCTGGTGATTTCAAGTATTTGCTTCTGTTCAATAGTGATGGAACAGAATGATGGTGTTTTCTAAAGTACTTGTTCTAGTATTTGTGTAGTTATTATGCTTGTCACTCTAAGTACTATTTCTATTTCTCTGTATCTTGGTTCTTAATATTTATAAATGATATACCTTAGTATTGGCTTCTAAAAGTGCAGGGATGTATTAATCTGACCACAACTTTAACTTGTAATGTTCAGTCAGATTTACTTTAAGAATGGCCATAATTAAACTGTGCTTGAATAAATAAACAATGGCAGCATGAGTTAACTTTATAACAACACAAAATAATTTATTTAGCCCACTTATTATGGGAAGGATTGGAAATGTTGACAGTTGTTGAAGATAACCTGCTAACAAAATGTTTGATAGTAAGTTTCTTTTTTTTCTTTATGTGTGAACAGATCCTGGAATATTTTTTAATAGGAAAATCCTATATTTTGCTGACAGAATCCAGGTTTGAGTTCTTCCATCTCCCCATTGGAAAAGCACAGTAGTGGCTTCCCATTTACTTCAGTAAGTATTGCTTTGAAAATAATACGCTTGCCTAATATCTTTTTGATAGTTTGGTCATCTTTGAGCTAAGTATGTTTGTTTAAATACTGTTGAGGATTTTGCTGACATTTCATCCCTGAAAGAAGTAAGAGCTGAATTGTTTTCAAAAGCTCAAGAAATGTATTATCAAGTACTGAAAAGAAAGGGATGAAATAGAATGGATATGTTCTTAAGATACTAGTGAAGACAAATTGACAAAAATATGCTTCCTCTGCATCAGTTACAGAAATTACCTCCTTTTCCCTTCCCTCTGCCTCAGTTTCTTATGAATGTATAATTACATAGTTGAACAGATGTAGTCTTGTAGACTAGAACAGGGCTCTGCTTTGAAGTGTGTTTTACCTCAGGCTTCCATTTTGAAGTATGTTTATAAAAGCTCATATAGTTTCGAAAACTCTCGTCATCATAGCTGTGTTTACATGACAGAGAGCCAAACCACTGCTCATTTGTCAGTACAGTCAAATGTAGCTAGCTTTTTTGAAAATAGTTCTGTGACCTCATTTGCATCTTCAGTGAGTTTGTCACCTATGATATAATACCTCCCAAGTCATATCAGGCATCTCATTTGTAGTCTGAATTTCCTTTATGTTTTAACTATTTCTGTATTTTATTCAAAACTAAAGGAATTAACTGAGGCTGAATGTCAAGATTAACTTTCTTGAATTAAAATGGTAGACTGGAATATGAAACTATTTAGTTAAAAGGAATTAGCTTTGCACTTGACATAAAATCCTTTCTTCTCTTTCTTTTTTTCTTTCTTTTTCCCTTCTAGATGTCAGTTTGCTGCTAATGGGTGTGAGTAAATTGGATGTCTTATACAGAAAGCTTCTCCTCACTAAACTCTTCATCAGAGGATGGGGAAAGCCAGAAGATCTGAAAAGGTGACTTCCTAGATGATACAAAATAACGACATGAGCTGTTATGTTATCTTTAAAAACAAAAAGTTCAAATGCTTTATTGCATTAAAGGTTTTGTTCATATAAGTTGTGTGTTTCCATAATAAAAGAGGGAGTGGATTTAAAGAAAATAGAATGCATTTGCCATATGTTTTTGTTTGTGCTATTTGAGAGTCTATACGTCTTAAAAAAGGGAGCTAATGATGAAATAGTATTGTCAAGTAAGTATCATATTGGAAAATCATACATATGATTCTTTGGAGTTGTCTCTACAGGAGTTATGACTGTCCTGTAGAGAAGCCTTTTCTGCCTAACTAAAGAGGAATTGCATTAATCCATTAAAAAGGATTTAGTGTCAAGCTAAAGCTTTTCAGTTAGCTCACTCTGCATACTGACATCCCGCTCCTTCAGAAATGATTACTGTAGTTGCTATTCTCTGTAAGAGATAAAGAAAGGATATATATCAGGACTAATTTTGTTGTGGTGCTAACCTGGATTTTCTTCCCTTTTGTTTGCACGCTGGTTTGCTTTGGTGTTTGGAAGGTTGGTGAGAAGCATGTGTTATACCATTCTTCTGCCCAGAATAGTCCTGTAATATGGACTGAAACTATCAAAATAAATGTTTTGGACCTAATGCTCCTTAGACATTTGAATCTCTCTCACACCTCTGATCTACTCTTTTTACCCAAATCTACTTTCTTAGCTGGTCAGGTCACACCTTTGTGTGTATGCTGGTGGTCTTTGCAGCTGCAAGGGAATGCTGCTGACTTGCATTCAATTTGTTATTCACGTGAATTCCCATGTCATTTTCCACAGAGCTGCTACCCAGCTGTGTATTTCCCAGACTGTGTTATTACATGGGGGTAAATCTGTCCAGGGCAAGATTTTGGAGCTGTGTTGTTGAGCTTTAGGATTTTGACCGATTCATCCTTTTCATCCGGATCTTTCGGAAATATCAACCATTACCTCCATGAATTATCTGAACCTGTGGCCAGTAAAGCTTCATTGATGGCTATACCTGGAGCCTAGCAGCCCAGCAATTTTCTTCGCATTCAGATCATATCAGTTTGGCTACAGGGAAGCATAGGAGATTTTTATGTCTTCATTAGTCCCAAAAAAATAACATTAATTATTTAAAAAAAAAAGCATATAAATAAAGTGCTATTTAAAAATCACACTCCAGCAATTTACCTGAGCCTCCCTCCTCCCTTTTTTAATTAAAAAATTATTGTTATTTTTTCCTTTTGGTAACATTCATTAGCTTGTAAAGACGAAGCTGGCTTCATAATTTTTTTTATAATTTTATGTTAGCTTCTGAAATATTCAGTGAACATTAAGTTGGCCTGATTCAGAATTTTGACCATGCTCTCATTTTTAATTAAAAAAATGAATCTTCTGTATTATTTCCTTTTAACAGAATATTTGAATTCAGAAAGATTATTGGAAACAGGGAAAAATGCCAGAAGCTGGTTTCGAAAGATTACCCAGTATTCATTGACAAGGTACTTTTAAAAACAAGGGATCTAGTTGAACTGAATTTATTTTTCCAATGGTGTATATACATAAAGGTGACATCAAGTCCTTAATGAGCTCCTTATAGCGGGTGGATGAGTTAAACTCGGACCTCGTGTGAACCTGTGTTTCGTGATGCAGCTGGTCTTGCTGCGTCTTTTGCTTGGAGGTTGGGAAGCTGGGGACTGCACTGGGCAACTGGGCTGAGATAGGGTGGGGAAACATCTCCAGCAGCGTGCAGGGTCAGGAAATAAATAAATAAAGGGTCAGGAAAGAAGAGTAGTTGCACAGTTGAGATGTGTACGTGCTCTTTTCCATAGCAAACTAAATGCTTTCTTCATTTGCATTTTTGGTGACCGTCACTAGAAATTGGGAGAGGCAAAAATGCGTGACAGTTTAGTGGGGGGGAGAAATAAGGAACCTTTTGAAACACATTGATTATGAATCTGATGGAAGGATTTGAGAGAATAAAGTAATGTTGTATAGACACTATTTAATTTTCCCTTCTAAAAGGACTGCCATGGGGGATAGGTATAGGAAGTCTTAAAGGAATGCTAATCCTCAAATAGTCAAATCAAAAAGTTTAAAGCTGACATCAAATACGCTGTTACTGTGTCTTCTCTTCACAGGTTGAGGAGCAGTCAGACTGTAAAATCCTTGAGGGTCACTTCATTTCCCCTTTGGCTCACTATGTTCCAGGTGTCCTGCCAGTGGAATCTCTTATAGCAAGGTACTAGAAATCAAGTTGCACTTAAGTTCTAAAACTGGTATTAGAGAAAAGTAAAAACAGTCCATGACTAGAAAGCAGTCTTACTATGAGTCCAGTTGTAATAACTGTAGAATATTTCTTGTGTTGGCATGCTTAATTTTTTACTTCAGAAGTGAAATTACTTTTCATGTATGTGCCCATTTCATCTGTGTTAAATAACATATTTTGCTAGGGAGTTTATTCTAAAATGGAAGTAGTCTTAAGTGCCTGTTATACCACATGGGTTTTTAGTCAAGGGTAATAGTATTCTGAAGCATTGAAAACTTCACTGGATAGTATAATAATATGACTGAAAAAGAGCTTTTGTAATTAGTAGCGGTAATGTGGAAAGCTTGGAATTTAATTTGTAGTGAAAGTGGGTAATGTAACACTCCTGAAATGTTTCAGTTACATTAATGTAATTAAATTGCCTTGCCCCAGCAGTCATTTCAGCTAAAGCTTTGCAGATTGTGAAGGGTTTCTTGTGTGTTTTTTGAGTATAGACATCTTATTGCACAAAGTTGTGGACTACCTTCTCCACTGCCAAAGAACAAGAGGATCGTTTGATCAGGAGATAAATTGTTTCACATGGAGCAGGTTTTATGTAAAAGCTGTTCAGTCCCTAATAGTCAGAAAGTACCTAGTTGTGTTTCTGCTAGTGTGATGCTAATATTGCTCTGAAGTTGAAGAATGGGCTTAGGAGGAAAGAGTAATACCTGTTGCTCTAGATTTAGGCTAGCTATTTTTCATGCTTTTCTTATACATTATAGCTGGACATACAAGTCTGTCAGAACAAGTTAATACTGACACTGTCAAACTTCATGTGTTCTTTAGCTTTACATATGCACAAATGTAAAGCTAAAGAATGTAGTTCAAAAAGTTCAATAGTCGAAATATCTGTTCTATTTTACCCCCTTGTTCTCTTAGCATTACTGGTCTAATTAGCATAATAACTGAAAATACGGTACACTATTTCCTTATACAGCCTTTTAGTTTGAAGTTACCTTATGTTATCCTTGTATTTTGGACAATATTCCTAGAGCAGTTTGCTCTAGATCTGCCCTAATCTTGCTAGAGCAATTGTGCTCTATTGTGCTCTGCAAATTCCACTTACTATTGTGCTCTGCAATTTCCCTCCCACCCGTTTAAAAAAATATAGTGCTGTTGAATGTAGCAGTGCTCCATCTCGTGGGGAAGGGCTGGCAACTCCACAGAAGTGATTGCTCTGCCCTAGAGAGTTAGACTGCAAAGACTTAAGAGGAGCAGCAAAAGCTTTTAAATTATAGATGCTGAGTTTATAGAATAGTTTCGTGTTATATACTTTTTATGCAAAAATTGCTTATCTTACTCTTCCATTTCAACTGTTGCAACCTCAGGAGAAAAATAATGCTGCCTGGGAGAGCTAGTCATACTTGTTTAGGCTGTTCATCTGACGTTCGATTTCTCCACTCTGCAAAATTTAAATCATGCTGATGAGGTAGTGGCCTTTTTTTGGAACGTGATCTTTCAGCTCAGCTCCTTTTCTTGTTTGGCATTTATTCTGCCCTGCTTCTGGATTCGTTTCTTTGTTGGATGCATTCATGAAATATGATATTGCTGTACCAATGGCAGCCTGCCCGCATGCATTACAGAAATGTTTGAGCTTTTTTTATTATTAGTTTCTCTGGTGGGGGGGGTGGAAAGTAGAGATATACACTTATCTTGTTTTAATAAGTATTTTTTTTCCTCATAGATTTCAGTTTATTATGCCCAGAAGATGGAACAGCAAACACAGACCTGTGTGCATTCATTTAGCAGGCACTGGAGATCATGTATGTTTATGAAATGTAAATTCTACTGTTATTTAGAAATTAAATATTCAGATTTTATCTTAAAATATGCCTCTATATCTTAGCACTTCTGGAGGAGACGCACATTAATGGCCCGCCCAATGATTAAAGAAGCCTGTATGGCTTCCCTACTGCTAGAAAATCCTTATTATATCCTTTTGTGGAAAGGAAGACGCTGAAGCAGTTCTCCAAGTTCTCTTCAGAGCACAGAAATCTTACACGTGTGTAGACTTGGTGGATCAATTTCTATGGAGGATAGAAATAAAGAGCTGAGTATGATCATTGCATGAACAACTGTGAAACACCATTGTGAAGTATTTTTTTCTACAGTAGCTATTGCTTTTCTAATTTCTGAAAAACGTATTCTACTAATTTTAGCAACTAGATTAAGAGTTCTCATACAAATCTGTTTTCCTAGCCATGATCAAAGTACTTAGATGATTCCTTTAGCTATAACAGAATGAAAACTTCATTTATTCCACATCATGATGTTTGACTTTATATTTTGTTAATATTCTACCCTGTAGTTCCACTATAATATTTCACCATAATGGAATATTAATGTTTCAACTACAACCCCTTTAAGAAACTTACTAAAATTTTCCAGTTTTTTAAAAGCAACAAAACGAAACATAAGTTCCATACACTTATCAGTGACTTCTGTAATGCTGTTGCCTTGTTTTCTTCAGACCTCTAGCTAGACTTTTTTTCCTTACCTCACAAAAGTGGTATCTCAAGTTAATAAATGATATTGTAGTGATATTGTAGTGATATTGAAAATAATTGATATTGATAATAACTAAATAATATTGATAAATATCATTTAACTAAATAAATATCATTTAACTAGTAACTAAATGATATTGATAATAAATGTGATTTAGGTTCAGATAAGCATTTGGAGATTAAGTTCTAATTTAAATTAATCACTATGCTAATTATATATGTGCTTTTATTTATCTTGCTGCTTTTTATTTAGAAGTATTTACTTTCTTTAACTTGAATCTTCTACATGGCTGTAGGAAACCTAAGGATCAATTGTAAGTATTATCATTAAATCCACAGACACTGTTTTTTCAAGATATTATGCCAATTTGAGCTCTTCAAACTAAACAAACAAACAAAAAAAACCCACACATTGATACCTTATTATGGGAAAAAAATCCCAACTCATCACTTGTAATCTGTTTATGTGAAATTGTGGGCGCTCTACTTGGTGGCTTTGTGTCCTTTTTGTGTGAGGATATCCAAGTGGACAGGAAGACACAAGGTAGATTGACAGTTTAGTGTGGAGACTGGCATGTATGCAAGGAAATGCCAGTTCATTTTCTTATTTCTTAACTGTGTGTACAAATGTTGCAATTTTGTTTCGGTAAGCTACAATTTATCTTTGTTCTAAGAGTATGCTTTCCTGTTAAGACTGTGGAGGCTTTAATTTTTCCAAGATGTTTAAGGGGTATCACATTTGGACATTTAAATAAATTGGATGTTTGTTGGGCAGTGGGGACTATGCTATGTCCAGTATTTTAGAAGGCTTACTCAGTTATTCTGTTTTTCTATTAAAATCTAGAAATCCTGATTAAGAATTTCTATGGTTTTGCATTTCATGTATTTAGAAATGTTGGTATATAAATAGAATTCCACAAGATGCCTCCAAGAGGCAAGAGTATTTTACTGAGACAATACTTCTGGTAGTCCCAATACAAATAGGCTTTTTAATCCTAACTTGGATATTTATAGACAAATGAACATATGGAGATATGAAAGATGAATTGTTCTTAAACCTGTTGATTTTATTAGGACACCAGCGCTGCTTTACGTTTCGGGGATTTCCTGAATCTAAGATAGAGATGCTTCCTTCATAGGAATGCCATTTTAAAAATATGTATCTTGATTACTTTATTTAGAAATAAGAGGTTACAGGAATAAAAGGGAGAGTGTGTTCTGGCGTGTGTCAAGTTTTGTTTATTTGTTGGAGCGTGAACTTAAATAGATGAAGTAATTGAAGGGATTTCCAACTCCAACCTCTTGTCACTGCTGTCTGGCTTGGTGTTTTAGTCTACAATGTGGTTCTGCCTTCTGTAAAACAGCGAGTGCTCAGCCGAGTGCCTGCCCGGCAACTGGCACTCCTCCTTAGAAAGCAGCAGCAGTGCTTTAGCTCACATACTAGCAGCCTGTTTACACACAGCAGCTCTAGAAGGCTGAGGAAGTGCAAGCTGCAGGAAGCAATTCTATTAACCTATAGATTTTGGACTCTAGCAGCTACTGCATATAATCATTTCTCCTGTGACTTGCAGAGTGAGCTTTGTCCTTGTGCTTCCAAGTATCTTCAATGAGATTTAAGTGTTGTCAGAAGAGGCCATAGCCTTTTATAACTTTACAATGAGAATTCCCTCCCTGCCCCCCACCCCTCCCAAATTTGAAATGTACTGCTGGCTCTGTAAAACACTAAAACACTCTAGGTTCCTTTTTCCATGCTTTACATTTCATACTTGAGCCTTGTGCCAAGTGACTTTGGACTTGGAGCACCTTTGGTTTAACTGAATAGCTTTCTACTGTTCTTTTTCAGTGTTTTAATGCTTTGTAGTACACTATGGTGACAAACTTCACGTTGTGCAATTTCAGTCTTACAGTGACACTGATGAATACTTCCAAAGCTGATATACTGATTGCTCTTCAAATGTTTTGTGCAATTTTTCAATGATATAAAACAGGTAAATAATACAAAAGTATAAAGGATTGTTTCTACGAATGAGAAAAGTGTCTAGCACTGTATCATTTTGGTTTTTATTTTTAAGGGTCCATTATAATGTTCTAGTAGAGAGTACTATGAATGAGACTGTTTCTAATACCTCTATTTTTAAGAAATCGGATGATCAGTGATTAATATTGCTTAGCAGTTGCCTGTTTCTAGTCCTCATTTAGGTCTGGATTATGAAAAAATATTTAGCTGCTTATCCTGGAAAACAGAAAAGCACCAGAGATTCTGGGCTTTGTGTCGTGTGCACTCCAATAGGAGTGCGACTCCTAACATCCTCTGAGAGTGTACTCAGCTTTTATATTGAAAGTACATATGGAATATTGAGAACTGTCAACATCTAATATTGGCCAATAAATCCTATATTTTCCTTTTCTGGGGAGAAAAGGCGGTCGTGTTTAAAAAATGTCTCGGACCTGTTTGTGATGGGAGGAGCTCTTGTTCTAGAATCGGCAGCTCTTTTGCACTGGCTAGAAAGAGAAGGCTATGGACCACTAGGGATGACTGGAATATCCATGGGAGGACATGTAAGCTTTTATATTTCTTGTTTAGTGATTTCTCTTAACTTTTGATTAATTTGTTTATGGTAATAACTTGTTTCATAGTATTATTTTCTCAATTACCTTAAGTGTTTAAGAGAAATGGGAAAAAAAGTTAGTGACAATTCTCGTTTTGTTTTGCGGTGTTGTATTAGCGTAATCCTCGATAAATGCTGATGTGGTAGAACCCATTGTTGGTTATCTCTCAACAAGCTTAACATGCAAGAAGCTAATACTTGTATTATTTTTCCCCCTTTTCTTCATCCATTTGCTCCCTCCCTTCCCTTCTGTCTCAGGGTTCTGTGTTTGCATGTGAGAAATGCGTCTCATAGCATAACATAACTGAGGTGACTTTTGGTGTCAGTTTTTGCTACTTCAATTCTCATCTCCGTAGTCATTGGTACTGACAAGAGAACATTTCAGGGGAGAGCTAGAGAATGTTTTGTACATGACTGTGCGTGTTTGACTAAAACGGTGTGGTCTAAAACGCTTGAAATCCTGATGTGCACTCAGAGCATCACCTGTGTCTGCACAGGTGCTCACTGGTCAGTGAGGCTTAGCTAGCTGGCACCTTGCTTTAGTCAGCTGGCAGCTTTCCCCAAGGGGTGATTATAGGACTCCAATGTCATAAGTATGCAAAACAAATGAAAAAAACCCAAACCTTAATGTACATAAACATCACCCTTGCTGAAACAATGATATATAAAATATGTCTATCCTTTCTAATAAATGAGTTTGAAATTTTCATTCCCATATACGTATCACTAACTGTGCTGCTTCACATGGTACTTGAGTGCTATGGGAGTGTCTGATCTGCATAACACACATGCAGCTGTATACAACATAGTCCTGTATGGCAGGTACTTAGAGGGAAGCAGGATCTGAAAAAACTTATACTAGAAAGATATAGTTTTAGGTAGTCTTGACTTCTAAAACTAACAGTGCCATTTAAAACTGTGAAGATAAGTTACATTTGATGATGCTTGTCTTGAATGTGTTTGCCAGCAAAGAAAAATGCATTGATTCGGTGGTAAAGGTAGGGAAAAACTGGGATCTGTGAAGAAGGAAATCAGAATTGCTGACTGTCCAAATAAAGATGTGCACTTTTTAAAATAATTTATTCAATTATCCTAGACAGGCACAGATTATTTTATATTAAGATCTTTACAGCATGTACATTGCTTTTTAGCTTAGGACAATAAAATAAAATTTGTTGAGAACATGCCAGATAAGGAAGTATTTGTTTCACATTTGTGTCAGGTTTTTTTGCTTTTTGTGTATACAGAATAGTCCTAAAATGTTTTCTGAGAGCTGATGCCAAAGGAATAACTCAGATTGAAAAAGAAAGGAAGGAGTTCATTTAACATGCTGAATTACTACTCTCACTTTTTTTTCTTCCAACATCAAAAGTACAAAAATTTGGGTAGTGCTATTCATAGATTCCATTCAAATTTTCCTTGTTTTACAATGTACCTGGCAAGAGCCTATTGAAGTTTGTTGTGATTTAAAACAGCTGAAGGCTGTTTATAGATAAATATGCTGCTAGGTATTCTAAATAGCTACAAGAATACCTACCAGTATATTATAACCACAATCCATTCTTTCCTGTAAGTTTTATGGAGGAGGAATTGTGTCTAATGACTGCAGTCCTTAACTACTTTGGTACGGCTTATTATTTTTGGTGACAGCTTTTGTAATAATCAGAAAAAAATCAAAGATGAATGCTCTTAAAGTTGGTTTTGAAATATCAGAACTGAATGTTAAAGTGCATATATGTGTGTATGTAATAAGTGTGTTTGTTCTGTCTAATAGATGGCTTCACTGGCAGTGACAAATTGGCCTAAACCATTGCCATTGATTCCATGTCTTTCCTGGTCAACAGCCTCTGCTGTCTTCACCACGGTAATTAACTCATATATATGTTAATGTGCTAGAGCATAAGCAGATAGGAAACTTTCAGCAGGCCACATTCACCTTTTCAGATGGGACATTTCATCACCATTTTGTCTTTATTAATAGACTAGTGGCAAAACCTGCCCTTCCTGCTCTGAATACGGCGTGTTATGAGGAATGAAGCCCCGGGCTACTTCAGTGGGTCATGCCCTAAACCGGGGGCTGGGGCTGGTCCTGCTTTGCAAGATGGGAATTACACAGAATTGAATGTAGGAAAGTGAGGGAGGAAACTATGAAAGTGTGTTTTCTTTTGCTCAAAATCTGACTTAAGATATATGAGTGATAATGCTGCTACCACTGCTAGTGGTACCTGTTTTCATTAATGCTGAGGCGAGCGAGTAGTCTTGACACTAACCTTTGGCCTAGCATAATCTAGATATGCATAAACCTCAAACGGGATTGGTGGCTGCTTTAAATTTAAAAAAAAAAAAAAAAAAAGTGGATTTCCATGTTCTTGTTATATTATGTGATTATATTTTGATTTCACTCGCTCCAAGGGTTGTTTGAAAACCTAGATAGAACTCTGCTGGAAAGATCACATTGCAGAGGGACAGATCAATTTTCTGCCTGTCATTTTTTTCAGAATGACTTATGTTTTGTTTTTAAATTGTGTCTTGGGCACTTGTGTTTATAATTTCAGGGTGTGTTAAGCAAGGCAGTGAATTGGAGAGAACTAGAAAAACAGTATTTTACACAGACTGTTTATGAAGAAGAAATCATTCAAATGCTTGAATATTGTGGAGTGAGTATATTTTGATTTCGTTATTTGCTAATGTTTGTTGAAATCCAACAACTTATTTTGACTCTGAGCAAAATCATAAGCAAACCTAATGAGCAAATCATAAGCATATCATAAGATAAATCATGTGCCTTTATATTTTTATTAATCTTTGAAGAAAAACAATAGTAGCACTTGCTGCAGACTTTAATTTGTGGCTACAGATGGCAAGTTAGTGTAACCTGCAGCATGAATTCAGTCAAAACACTGAAATCGTAGATGACACTTCTCAGTAAGTAGCTTGATGATGTGGAGTAGCCAGAAGAGTGAATATCAAAAGAATAATTTATTGTCCTTCCAAGCAATTGCTGCCAATACTGTAGAGTTACGTAGCAAAGGTACTTAAACTTTCTGTTTTTCTCCCTTTTGTTTCAATACTGAGATGTTTGATCTCGGCTAACTGTCTTTGTTTAGACAGATTCCTTCAAGATGGGACAAGATTTTGTTAAAAACTTCCCTGACACTGTAGGGAGTCTAGAGGACATAGACCTGACTTCCGAAATGTTCGCCTTTGATTCCTCGAACAAAACTGTATCTAATGAAGCTGGTCACTGCTTCACCACAAATAAAAGTACTCTAAGTGCCTCATCAGAAAGACTCTTAATACAAGATGCTCCTAAAATGCAATGCATAAATCAAACATTTTCAACCAGTAGCAAGAGCAATAAAAACTTAACCAGTCAGCAAGGACACCAGATAAATGAAAGAAGAAAGAGTGACACTTTACAGAGAGAATCTCTGCGCTTTATGAAGGGAGTTATGGATGAATGTACCCATGTAGCCAACTTTTCAGGTATGTGTTTGCTTGCTGTAAGGTGTAGTCTGGAAAACTAAAGAGCATGCCCTGACAAAACAGGCATTCTCTTGATTCTCCCATTGTGTCAGTCTGGCACCTCGGCTAAAATACACAAGTATCTTGCATGTTGTCCAGTAAAATATTTACCACATCATTTCCTTTATCTTATAGGGAAGCAAGGAAACAATTAGTTCAGAAGTCACTGAAAAAGTGAAATCAGGACCCGTCTTCCAGTGTGTTTGTTTATTCTTTCTGCCTTTTGAGGCAGAAACAGCAGATCCCTTGCTAGGATACTGTTGGAGAGTGCCTAGAGAAGAACTTAAATAAATCCACATTCATATTTCATGGAAAAACTGAGTAGAAAACTAGAATTCATTTTAGCTAGTGATATGCTTTCTGTTTATATAATTTAATATTATATATATTATAACATTTAATATTTAGCAGTGCAGAGCATCTTTACAACAGAAATGTTGGATAACTGAAGTACTTGTGCTGCTTACTGTGGGTGAGTTGTGTTTCGATTGTTGAGGTAACACTTCCATTTGTTTTTCTTTAGTTCCTGTCGACCCCAGTTTAATCATAGTTGTGCAAGCCAAGGAGGATGCGTATATTCCTCGAACTGGGGTGCGCAGCCTTCAAGAAATCTGGCCTGGATGTGAAGTCAGGTATCTGGAGGGAGGTCATGTCAGTGCCTATCTGTTCAAACAAGGACTCTTTAGGTAAGTTAGAGACAGGTTTTAAAATAGCTGAGATCTTAATACCCCTAGTGTTACTGCAAAGCAACAAATACCAAGTATTGCTTTGTAGAAGAAATTAACAGCTTTCAAATAATTTAGAGGATGGCAGCATTTCCATGTTGTAAGTGAGGATGAGTTGCAGCACGGTGACTTGGATCATTCAGTAAGCCAGTGGCAAGAGAATGATCCTTCAGGCTCTCTCTCCCTGTAAAAGCCTCAGGTTAATTAGACAATAGAAAATAATTCTTTAAGCGGGGTTTGCCTATGTTGTCTTGAGCAGAAGTTTTCCAGTCTAGAATTTAATATACAAGCCTGTCTTTAATTGTGTAGTATTTGGAGGAATTTTTCGCTTGTGGGCTTCCTGAAATAGCAGTTATATAAGCTTACTAATTGTGAAAGGTTAATAACAACAAATTCAAAAAGAAAGAATTACTAAGAATGGCCATCCCATTTAGGAAGTCTAAGCAACAATAAAGAGGTAACGATGTACAGATTGGAAGTATGTTAGCCATTAGCTTATTGGTGTTTCAAAAAATCATCTTTATTTTATATTAAGGTAGTTGGTCAAAATCATTCTACTATTTATCTTTTTGACCATTTTTCTAATATGGTTGAATAGAAAACTCCTAATACACTAACATTTGTACTGTTAGTAAAAGATGAGTAGCCCCATTCACTCCTGAGACATAAATGTATTACTGCAGTGAGGCAAAAAAACATCCATGATAAGAATGCTCAATATCACATTTTTCACTTAGTATTGCTTGAAATTGTTCAGTAGCTCTAGTTTGTAAATATATGGGAATAGACCACTTTCATCTACCTTTTCCCAGTTTATAGAAGTGGTCTATAATTTTTTTTTTTTTTTTTTTTTTTTTTTTTTTTAGGAAGGCTATTTATGATGCATTTGACCGTTTTCTTCAGAAATACGCTGTTTAACAATCTTTATAATGTATTCAAACTGATCTCACTTTTACTTCCTTGCATTGGAATTTTGTATTTCCAAAACAAGGCTCTTGCAGAGTTAAATAGATGGTCGCTGACTTTGAATGTTGTAGCTGACAAATATCAAAAACGGTAAAGTACCAATATTAGTTTCATTTAAATTAAATGATGTTCTGACGTGCTAGCGTCAGCTTTACCTGTGTGTGTGGGGATGGGGGCAAGGAGGAGAAGGCATCATTCGTTAGTGCATGAATGATTCATGTACTTTGTATTTAATCATGTTACATATTATTTCAATTCTGAATTTTTTATCATTTGAAAATGGACAAATTTAAATGCGATAGAATGTAAAATTTGTTATAGGACTCCAATGCTGTCTTGTGTTTAGTGTGTTTCTAGTTGATTGCAAGTACTTCGCTTTGTTCTTGCTTCCTTGCCAAGCTGCTGTTGTGTTTTAAAACGGCTTTTCCAGCAGTCAACTCTTGTGGTTGTTGCTGATTTTTCTCTATCGTGACTTGAAAGTGAAATTTCATGGAGTGAGCGGAATCAATCTTGCAAAATGAACCTTTGAAAATAGAAACAAGGGTGAAAAGACGCTTGTACCTGATGCATCTGAAAGATTTTTCTGCCTTTTCAAGTGTGTCATTCAAACAGAATCATGTAGCTATTCACTGATTGGTTTCAAGGAACTGGTATCCAGTAAGCCATTTTTTAGGTATCATCACTGGGATAACATGAACATTTTATACTAGATTTTTTTTAGATTGCTAAAGGGAATTTTAAAAAATCATCTTTTTTTTTTCAGAAACAACAGCACAAAGTCTGATTTTAAGCAGTTATATCAACAGCAGAATATATGGTGCTATAAGAGCTATTTGAAATATTTTAGCAGAGGTCCTTTCTAAAGTGCACTCAGCACTGATGTGCAACATATAATTGTACTGTATGATACCAAAAATACATGAAACGAAGGGTTATCAGAATGCTTGAAAGCTTACTCATTTGTCTCATTTTTTAAAATTGGATGGAAGGGAAAAGTTCCTGATTTTGAACTCACTTAAGAAAATACAAAGTCTGCAACTTACTTGTTTGGGCTGAAAAATACCAAGAAATTATGGCGGTGTATGGTAATTGTCCATAGGTCTGTGTCTGCTTCCTAGTGCAATAATCTCCTGTAACATTTTTTTTGAAGGCAGAGAAGTTGAAAGCTGGAACACTTTGCATATTAACTCTGGTACAGTGATGATTGGTGTTAATCAGAATCAGCAAAACATAGCAATTTGTAAGTACAGGATATACGACTAGTGTGCTTTCCAAACCAAGCACTTCATTTATCTCCATGCATATTTTAAAATTTGTAATATGCGGAATATGCAGCAAATGAAGCTCAGTTGATAGCGACAGTTAATATCACCAAAATTGTAGCCTGCCTACAGAATTCCTATTTGCGAATGAATCATGGTTCCCTTGCAAGTCAGATAAGTCCAGGCAAAAATGAAATAATTTGTAGTGGCCCAAGTTATTAGACATTTATTTATTGAAAATAGAGAGGAAATTATACTACACTGAAGGCAAGTTAGTTGTTTTGAGTGTTTTTCCATAATTTCTTAGGGCAGTAACAGTTATATATTGAGAGCATGATTACTAAAAACGATGTGATAAGGTTTGAAATACAATATTTGTGATCTTACAGCTTCTTTAAATAAAGAATTGTTTACTATACTAAAACTCTTAAAGCTTGTACCTTGTTACCACCTCCTCACTAAGGATGAGGTTCAAGATATTGTCTCCTGTTGACGGATTTTTTTAGATCTTTGTGGATGGACACATTTGAAATGTATTTCTGTGCACAGTACTACGAATTACAGAACTGATAAAACTGCAGAACTTGACATCCCGAGGCTAGTGTTCTGAGAGGTTTATTAAAAGGTTTAATTTGCCAAAAGCTTCTGCGATTTGTGTTTATATATATGAATATACCTCCTGTTTGTGATGAGGTCTTTGGGGATACGTGGTAAAAGACTGGCTCCTAAAAAGAATGAGAAATCACACTTCATTATGCAACTGCAATGATGTTGTCAAGTAGAAGAATTCACTGGAAAGTGTTTCATACATTTCTGAGATCAGTATTAAAGAGAAAAAATGGGCTGGGGGAAATCCACAATTTATATCTGTCAGTTGCCATACACAGGAAGGTATTGGATGGTTTGTCAAGGCTATGGGGACTCTTGGTGTTTAAAAGTTTTAACCTTTGGAAAATTGATTTTTAGTTAGTTCTTATGGTTAAAACCTACTAACATTATTTAATAATTCATTGTAATGTTAAATGAGAATGTAATTTTAATATGGCAATTGCATGAGAAAAAATACTGGAATCCAAATAGCAGATCAACCATCCTCGGTTTTAAATTTATTGTCAAATTGGCACTGATCACTTTTTTATGTTTTTAATAAAAAGAAATTAAAATAGCTAGGTGTGTGTGTGTGTGTTCTCTTTTGTCAGGAAGTGTTTCTTCCTATGCTGTAATTTTTTCTCCCCCGAATAGTATTGTAGCACAAGGAGTAGCTAATCTACTGTACAAGATAAAACCTTCGCATAACAAACATTGATACTGCTTTCATGTTTTTCTACACACAGTACCCAGTAAAGAAAATATGCCTGAATTAGCTAATTAAGATACAGGTATGATTACAATTTTAAATTTAGTAACTTCACTAGGATAGAATTTCCCAGTCTTATTTGAAATCTTTTCAAAAGATTTTAAATCTGTTGCTGCTGTGCTCCAAACATGAGCGTGTAGGACCATAATAAAATAGGAGCGTACTGTAGAATTGTCCAATAGTGCCTGAGAAAACCACCCGTACTGGTTCCTTCTGTGTCCTTTTTGAGAGAGGTAGTGGTGCAGCTGAAATTACTGCTATGGGGAGAAAAAGAGGTTAGTTTGTCATCTACAGCAGTCTGTCGTATGGCTGGGAGCATCACTCCTGCCTGCTGACAGACACTGCTTGGAACAAGCTGTGTTACTGGTGTGTGCAGCCATGAGCCTTCATGGTGCTTATGTATTTCAAGTATTGAAAAGCTCCAAG